>VMDO01000585.1:0-119178 GCA_007922755.1 Pedetes capensis | reverse complement strand
CTGGTGCCCCTCTCCAGCTGCCAGTCACACACCCCAGGACACCTGGTCTCACCACCCACAGTGTGTCCTCCCTTTCCAGAGGGCCCACACCCATGCGGTCATGGGCACGCCCCTCGTTTCACGTACACCACCTGCCGAGGTCCTCTGGTTGCAGGCACAGAACAGCCTTGATCAGGACTGGATCTGGTGGGGGGTTTCACCTGCAGGATATCCCTGGGACCTCCAGAATCATCTCCCTCCTCTGTAGCAGGAGGACCTGTCTGCTTCCCTCCTATGGCCTTTGGATCTGATGAAGACACTGTGTTTATCTCCATTGTACAAATGGGGCCATGGAGGCCAGAGGGATATATGGCGAAAAAATGTGGCGCCTTGACCCACTTCAGGGCTGCGGCTCCCTGCCATTGCTGAGGAGCTTGTTGTGGCTCTTCCGGAGCCCATTTTCCCCTCCAGGTCATCTGGCTGCAGCGCCCAGTTAGCTGAGAACAAAAGCTCTGTGACCTTGAGGTCTGGGTAGGCCTCTCTGAGCTCCAGTATTGTCCTTTGTGAGATGGGGCCTCTTCTGATGGGCCGTATGGGGATTAAAGAAAAGAGTGAGCAAGGCAAGTATAGCACCTGGCTGGTGGGAAGTGTGAGCCTTTGGTATTGTTGGAATCGTTGTCTTTTTGTTATTGTTGTTACAACACAGGGAGGCACACGTAGATGCTCACAAGGCCCCTTTGAGCTCCGGCCGCCTCCTTGGATCCTTTAGGTGGGCGCCAGCTGCGACAGGCGGGCTGGGAAGCCGGAGTTCACAACCTAGTGAGGAAGAGGATGCTAATCACCTGGTCCCCTGAGCCCTGAGCCCCCAGAGTCTGGAGTGGGGGCTGATTGGAGAAAGGAGGGAGGCAACCGCAAGGCTGAGATGGGGTCCTGCAGTGGCAGGCAGGAGGGTGAGACCCTGACACAGGCATCAAGGAGGGACTTTGGGGCCAGCCTGGAAAGGTCTGGAGAAGAATATTCTAGAATGCAGCCTAGCTGGAGGAAGAAAAGGGAGGGCAGAGGTGGAGCACTAGGAGACTGAGGTTGAGGAGGTCACCTGGGGTAGGATTCCTGAGGCTTTATGGGCCATGCATGGAAGTCAGTTCTCAGATATGTTTCTAGAAGCTGTGAAAAGCAGCAAATGGCCTTAGGGAGGAAGGGTCAATGTATATTTGTTGAATGAATGAGTGAATGAACAACTGACTGAATGGCTGAGAGCTGTATTGTGCACTGGCCAAAGGCAGAGCTCCTTTCTTTCCACCTTTCTCTCCTTCCTCTCATACCCCCTCCCCACCACTCCAGCCCTCGTTGGCTGACTAGGTTTAGTCATTTATCAGCTGCTGCCCCTGGGGGCCCATAGTCATATGATGGCAGATCAACAAGTAAATGGGAAAATTCCAGCTCACCAAGCTATCCAATATGGAGGTGTGTTCTGAGGGTCTGGTCCTGAGGTAGGAGAATGGACACTGGGCGGGTCAGAGAAGTGGCTGAGAAGGGTGTTGAAGGATCAATAGGAGTTCACCAGGCTGCCAAGGCAGAGGACACAGCACCTACATACGATAAGAGACAGGAAATAGCACGGCATGGTGGGGGACATTTTTAGTTGTTTCATAAGGGCAGTGATAAATAAGCATACCAATGTTTACTGAGCACTGACTGTATAACCTGGCCCAGTACTACAGTCATGAGGTCACTGGAATTACACTATTGAAACCCTGTTCTCTTTGAAGCAGAGGCCTATATGGATGAAGAATTGAGGTTCAGATAAGTTAAGTAACTTGCCCAAGGTCACATAGCAACCATAAAACCTATGTTCTCAATCATCCAGGGAGTAGTAGGGGGTGGGGTTGGAGAGATAGGCTGAACTGGACCACAAAGGGCTGTCTAGAGTGCCAGAATCCAATTCTAGAACCACTGGAGATCCATGGGAGAGGTTTGTTTTTGTTCTGTTTTTGCCATGCTGGGGATTGAACTAGGGCCTTGTGCACATTATGCAAGTAGCCTGCCACTGAGCTATAGCCCCAGCCTTTGGTTTTTTGAGACAGCATCTCACTATATAGCTCAAGCTGGCCTTGAGCTCTCTGTGTAGCCCAGGCTGGCCTCCAACTCTCCATGCTCCTGTCTCTGCCTCCTGAGTGCTGGGATTACAGGAGAGCACCACCATGCCCAGCTGTGATAGGGGTTTGAGTGGGGAGGGGCAGGGAGGGCAAGATTGGCTTGGAGGCTACTGTAATAGTGCAGGTGAGGAATGAGGAGGGCTGATCCCAAGGGGAAGATGTTTGGGGAAAGAGAGGAAGGAATGACTTTGAGGGAGGCAGAAAGGCAAATTCAAGGCTGGGGAGCAGAAGGAGTCCACTGGGTGGAAATACAGATCTCAGCTGGAGTTCAGGTCTGATGAGCCTGGTGGGAAGTTGATGCTCAGCCCCTCAACCCCCAGCTGGTGATTACTTCGCCGATGTATTAAACACTTCATATTTTCTCCCTTGTGATATTATAAGCATAGTGGGAAAAAAACAAAAGGCAGTTTGGGACAGGGCAGCTCTTAACCCAAATGACTCTGGCTAAGGCTGCCATCTCAGACACGGTGGCCCTGCAGTGGGTTTCCTGGTGTCTCCAAGGCCCCCATCAAGTCAAGGGCAGAAGGTATTGCTGTGGGTGGCAGTGACCTTGAGGGTGCATGTGGCAGCTGGCATTTATGAGAGGGTCCAGACCAGGGTCAGGCAGCCCTGGGTCCATGCCAGAAGCTACTGGGGCTGCAGAAATTGGAGAAGCTTTTGGACGCTGGCAGCAGCATTCCTGACCTCTCTCCATGCTCCCCAAGGCTAGGCCAGTGAACTGAGGGCACTGGCCTGCCTGCTGCTCCGGGAGCATTCTAGTCGGCCAGCCAGGCTGGTGGTAGCTCGAGATGCAGGTGCACTGTCACCTGAGCTGGGGTCATGGCTGCCCCACAGGGAGAGCCTGCCAGCCTGATTCTTCCCTGCCACTGAGGCGTTGTGGCCCAGAATCTGGGGGCAGGATGCTGCTGTGTCAGCACCCCCACTCACTCCCCAGCTTCTTCCAGGTGTCCAGGACCAGTGGGAACTGGGGTTTGGTACAGGTCTGGGATCCCTCAGTTCCAGGTGTAAATCCTGCCTCAGCCATGTAACATTTGGGTGTCCTTGGTCAAGTCACCATGTCTCCGAGCCTCCGTTGTCTCACCTGCCATTGGAGTGGCAATAGGATGGAACGAGACAAGGCATGTACTTTGCACAGAACAGACTGGAAGTGTGAGCTGCCTCCTTCCTTGCCTTCCTCTGAGCAGCCAGAACCAAACCCAACCAAGGCAAAGCAACCCACTAGAAGCCTGGGAAATCCGAACGGCTGCTGTGAAGGGCCCCGCTCAAGCCCAAAGTGCTGTCAGCTTGGTGTCCAGATGGGTACCAGAGCAGGGCACGCCTGGCCAGCCGCTGTGCACAGATGGTGAAGGCACAGGAGGCCAGGGCCGGGACAGCGAGATGCTGTGCAGTAGAAGTGGCCCGGCTCCCTTGGCCTCCAGGTCCTGGCTTCATCCTGGGGCTTCAGCTGCCCCAGGCAGTGCCCACTAGGGGCAGCTGCACTGCTGACCTTGACGCCAAGCCTTGCCAGCCTTCAGGAACCCTCTGCACCTGTGACCTTGTCTGCCTGTGACGAGGCAGACAGCTAACTCCCCAGGGCCAACTGGCTTGAGCTCCATGCCTGGGAGGTGGCAGAGCTGGACACGATGCCCAGCTTCTGTTTACACAGCCAGGTCCTCTCCAGCACAGTCCAGGTCTGTGGAGGATGGGACAGTCCAGTCCCCTCAGCACCCCCCAATGGTGGTCGTCATCCCTACAATAATCCAGTACCCCCCAGGGCTTTGGCTGCCTCTTCCTTTGCTCACTTTGCTTCCTCTTTGTCTTTTTTTTTTTTTTTGGTGCAGTACTGGAGGTTAAGCCGAGATCCTTGCGCTTGCATGCTCTGCAAGTGCTGGACCACTGATGCTGCTGCCTTCAGCCCATTTTTTTACTTTTTGGGACAGAGTCTTGCTAAATTATACAGACTGCCTCTGGTCTCAAACTTGCAATCCTCCTGCCTCCACCTCCTGAGCGGCTGGGATTATAGGCAGGCACCACCGCACCCAGCCTTTTTTTTTTTTTTTTTAAATGAGACAGAGTCTCACTATGGAGGCCAAGCTGGTCTTGAATTTGTGGATTATAGGTGTGCACCACCACTCCCAGGTTGTTTCCCCTTGCTGTTGCTCAGAAGCTCCAAGCGCCATCCACTTCATGCCTTTGCATCTACTATTCCCTCTGCCTGTGCTGCCCTTCCTCCAGCTCTCCACAGGGCAGCTACCCACCTCCTTTGCATCTTTACCTAGGGTCCCCTCCAAGGAGCCCTCCATGATCTCAAGAAGGCGCTCCCCTACCCGGTTTTGCTCCTCCGCTTTGCTTTGTTCATCTTCTTAGACACATACTATTCCCATCTCAGTTCACGTCTTGATTATCTGCCTCCCCACACTCCTGCCCCTCCCCTTCAGAATGTGAGCTCTGTCAATGTCAAGGCTCTCCCTGGCTCAAGGCTAACAACTCCCAGGGCCTGGCACAGGGGAACTCTTGGCACATTTGTTGAATGACTGAATGAGTGATTCAATCACTCAGCAAACATTTGTGAACACCTGCTGTGAGCCTGGAGGAGGCTGGTGCCGGACAGGTGACCTCAGGCTACAGAGCACAGCATGGAGGGGAGGCAGAGAGGAACCCCATAGGCTGGGTTAGTATTCAAGCTCTTCTCCATTTTCTAGCTGTATGGTCTGGGGTTTGCATTTGCCCTCTCTGTGCCCCACAGTCCTCATCCGTAAAGTGGAGCTACAAATACCCACCAACTTGCCCCTGCCTCCTCCCCATCTCAGGACTGCCACCTGGGCACCTATAATCTATTCTCTACACAGCACCCAGAGAGACCTTTCTTTTTTTCATTCTTCCTCTTTCTTCTTTTCTCTTCTGCTTTCAAAAAAAAGTATTTATTTGTTTTTGGAATAGGTAACAAATTTGCATGGCTCAAATTTTGAAAGATGCAGAGAGAAGAAAGTGTCCCTCCCCTCAGTGTCAGGCATCCAGAGAGCACTGGGGAGAAGTTCCCCCAATTTCACCTCCCAGGCCAAAGACAGCCCTCTGCATGTACCAGCCAATGCAGGCCTGTAGCTCCTCTTGTTTGCTTTTTCTAAAAAGCAGACAGTAGCAGCCCATGCATGTGGTTCTGCTCCATGCTTTATTCACCTGGCAACTTAATCTGGAGAATTCGAAGGGGGTCTTTTTAAAACATATAATATAGTCAATCCCTCTTCTACAAAAAGCCACCTGGAGATCCCCATCATTCTCGGAATAAAATTCAAACTTCATTCGGCACTGGTGGTGCAAACCTGCAATCCTGGCACTTGAGAGGTGGGGACAGGAGGAGTTCTGGGTCTCTCGTCACATTTCATCCCAACACTTGGGCGTGTGTGTGTGTGTGTGTGTGTGTGTGTGTGTGTGTGGTACTGGGGCCTGAATACAGGACCTAGCACATGGTAGCCAAGCACCCTGTGACTGAGCTGTACCCCCAGCCCTCCAACACCTGAATTTTAATAAGCACTCCATAGATATTTGTTGTCTGAGCAAATAAACCCATCCCCGTTTTGTAGATGTAAAACCTGACATACGGAGAAGGGGATATTGAGCGGGGCCCTTCACAGCAGCCGTTCGGATTTCCCAGGCTTCTAGTGGGTTGCTTTGCCTTGGTTGGGTTTGGTTCTGGCTGCTCAGGGGAAGGCAAGGAAGGAGGCAGCTCACACTTCCAGTCTGTTCTGCGCAAAGCGCATGCCTTGTCTCGTTCCATCCTATTCCCTCAAGTCAGAGGGGAGACAATGAAATTCAGACTCTCCAGCCCCAGTTCTCCTTTGAGTTCCATCCCTTACTTCCTAGCAGTGTGTTCTGGGGCTGGACTCTTGCCCTCTCTGGGCCCTACCCTTCTCACTTCTCATCCTGTGGACAGTGGGGAAACTCAGATGGGTGTCATCCATGGCGCTTTGCTGGGGAGCCAGGCTTTACCAAGGTCCTGTGTCCCTGTCCTTTGCTTCAACCAGGTGCCCCACCCGGGCAGGCCCATTAATGGCCATTCGGTGCAACAAGAAGGTTCCTGGTCATTAACAATATCTTTCAACAACAATCCCAAGGAAATATTTTTAAAATCCTGTGTCGTCCTGGGGAACAGCTCTAAATGATTAACTCTCTGGTGGCCCTGCTGTATTTCTTGACAGGGTTTATTCCGACACATACCGTTTCCCTCCAGGTACTTTACGAAAAGTGCATTCACTTTTTCAGGAAATCACATTCCCTTCTCCTAAGCACCCCACCCTTACTGGAGTGTTTACTGGGAAGACTCAACAAACTTTTATCTTTAAAGAGCGTCTGCTAGACTCTTGACTGATATTGAAGGACATTTCCCAGGGACACGCTGCAGCCATAATTTCCAAAATGCCCGGCCTGGAGTTTCTCAGGAATTCAATAAAATATTGTCAATTAGGATGAATTATCATTGGCAGTTTCTCTCTTGTAAGCTGCTGCAACCCACCCCCCTACCATGTCTCCTGCTGGGGCAGTCACTGATCTGCTTCATGTCCAGGGGTCCTAAGTCTGCGTCCCAGGGGAATGCTTCTTTCCTGGGACCCAGGTACTGTGGCCTCTGCACTTCCCACAGTGTGCCAGGCCTCAGCCTGTCAGGGACAAGGACAGAGTCCAATGACCCTGGATTTAGAGGCAGAGGCCAGAGCCTCCAGTCTTGGCATCATACACTTAGCTGAGTGACCTTAGATACATCTTCAACCCTCTCTGATCCAGTTTTCTTTTCTCATCCAGTTTTCTCATCCATGTCAGCCTGCACTGATCTAAACTCAGGGAGCTTCAGGAGTCTACTCAGCAAATGTGGAGAGAGGGTGTGTGCTGGGCAAGGAGCCCCCAACCCAGGCCCTAGGCACAAGTAGATGGGAGACCCATGGGATGCTGCTGAGAGCTATGGGGGGGCGGAAGGAGCCGCCATTTTCAGCAGAGCCCCTGGACAGAGATCTCCATTCCCCTCTTTCAGCCACCGGGGAGGATGTCCCACAGTTGGCCCTGAGCAGTGTCTGGAGGCTGGGTGCCCAGGGAGGCTGGGTGCTGCTGGCACCCGGAAGGTGGAACCCAGGGTGCTGCTCAGTCCTGAGGCACATAGTCATCTGGCCCAGTGCTGCTTGTGTCGAAGGCTCTTCACTCTGAGCGATCAGGAAGCTGGGGGTTGTGGGGAGGAAGGACCTGACCGGCTGCTGGTGGGAGAGGGGCTGTGGCAGGGACCAGGGCGACAGACAGTCCCTCAGACGCTGCTGCTTGGACGGGGTCCACTCAGCCACTCATTAAGCTTGTGTTGACTGTCAGTGTGGCACCAAGAGCTGCGGACGCTGCAGGTACATGACAGGCCGGGGCCTGTCCTCCCCGAGGTTGGGCTCTGCCCAGTAGGAAGCCTGCCAGAGCCCTTGCTCAGCCCAGAACCCTTGGTGGGCTCTTCTATCTCACGGGGGACAAACACCAGGGCCCACAGGCTCTGCCCGACCTCACCAACCTCCAGCCCTTGGCTCCTCCTGTGTCTTAAACACAGCTGATGAGTGTTGAACCCAGGCAGGTCCCTCTTCCCTGCCCTCAGGGCTGTCCTCTGTCCCAGGCCACCCCGTTTCAACAGCCTTCCCCTCCAGCCACCCCTCCTGCCCTCTGTTCATTTGTTCATTCATTCAGTAAATACTCACTGCACCCCTTGTGCCTGGCCTGGTGCAGGGTGCAGGGGAGTCACTATCACGGCCCAGGCCCTGCAGATGTGTGCAGCAGAGGACAGCTGGCATTTGTCACCGAGCACATGCCTGCTGATGTGTGGAGTTGGACACGAAGCTCCAGTTGCCCAGCCCAGGCGGGATCTGGCCCAGGTGGGGTGCAAGGGCTTCTGGAGGCAGAGGGGGATGGGGAGGCCAGTGCCTGGGCTGGGGCTGGACAGGTAGAAGCAGGGTGTGCCAAGCCTCTGAGGTGGGATAGAGCGCAGTGAGGCCAGGCAGTGGCCGGGCACAGGGAGATGGGGCCTGGAGGAGTTACTGGGGGCTTGACTGTGTGAGGCCCTGCGGACGAGAGGAGGGAGCCTCAGGAGGCCAGGGGGAGGTTTGAGGCTGCCAGAAGTGGGTACTAATTTACATCCTAACTCTGTCTGCACCCAGAGAGCGCCCTGAAGGGCTGGGTGCAGTGGCGCCTGCCTATAATCCCAGTTACTCAGGAGGCAGAGGGGAGGCAGAGCCAGGAGGATCATGAGTTCAAGGCCAGAGGAAGCAAGATCTTGACTCAAAACTAAAAATAAAAAATGGGCTGATGATAGTACCCTTGCAAGGTATATGCCAGGCCCAGGCTTCAACCTCTAAGTACTGAGGGGGAAAAAAAAAAAAAAACAGAAAAGAAAGAAAGGGAGAGAGAAAGAGCTCTGAAGTAGGGGCCTGAAGTGGGGGAACAGGGAGCCCAGGGAGATGGGTACTGCAGTCATCCAGGCTAAAGAAGGCAGAGGCTTAGGCAGGAGGTGACGGGAGACAGAGTTAGAGGTGACACAGATGGGCCCTGGGGACTGAGTAGGGATGAGGGCTGAGAGCAAGGGACGAGTCAGGGATCCATTTGCCCACTGAGCTGCCCCTTACCCAAGTGGAGCCAGGCAGGACTTATACTGGTCACTAAATAGTTCCCTGGCCCAGGTGTCCTTCTCCCTATCCATTTATTCATCCATTCACTCATCTATCCATCTGACCTCCCACCCACTCCCCCACCATCCATTCTACCATTCATTTTCCCTCCCTCCATCCCTCCTACTCACCTACGCATCCACCCATCCCTCCACCGATCTTTCTGTTGTATTCCTGAGCATCTGCCATCTAGCAGATGACCCGCAACAAGAAGGACCAGGATCCGGCCACCTGTCTCAGGGAATCTGGAGCTCTGGTTTCAGCAGTGGATCTGAGCAAGTCTGGAAGGGGCCTTAGAAGTTGCAGAGGTAGACAACATTGTTCCAGGGACTCTGAGGCTCAGAGAAGCTCAGGGCCCCACCTGAGGTCACAAGGCCAGGTGGCAGGGGGATCAGGCCTGGAGCTAGTGGGCTCCAGGCCTCCTGCTGCAGGCCTTTATCTAAGTGTCTTGGAAACCCTTCCTGGGACCTGTCAGTCCCCACAGAGACCCTGCAGCTGGGAGAAGCACAGCCTCCTGGGCTCACAGCCCTTCCTTGTGCTTCTGTGATCCCCCAAAGGCCCCTGGGATGCTGATTCATGGCTCACAGCACTGCCTGGTACACATGCGGAGCTGGGCTGTGGCTTGAGCCTGTCTCTTTAAGCAGGGCTGGGGCCTCCCTACAGGCCTGCAGCAGTAGGGCGGGCCTGTGGATCCCCTGGCTCAGAACTATTGACTCCAGCCTGGGAGGGACCTGCAGGTCCTGGGTGCAGCTCTGAGGGGAAGCGAGGAAGCCCAGGTCCCTGACCAAGCAGCCTGACTCTGAACCCTGGATGCAGGGCACCTGAGCTAGGGGGACCAGCTGTACAGTTTGCCAGACACTAAGGGCACAAACTGTGGCCATCTGGTTTGTCCTGGCTTGCTGGTCACTATTCTGAGCATTCCATCAAGGCCAAAGCCGTTCCCATGCCTGGGCAGGCAGCTGTCCCTACTGACCAAGCTTTGAGGGGTACAGCAGACCCAAGTTCCACAGCTGCCCTTCCTAGGATGTAATTGTGTGACCATGAGCATGGCCCCTAATCTCTCTGACTTCCCATTTCCTCAGCTGTAACATGAGGGACTGGGGCCTGCCCTGCCCATCTCAGGCCAGTGGGAGGTACGGGGCCCCGGCTGCCAGAGTGACATTAGTTCTTCCTTTGATGCAGCGTCTGTGCACTGGAGGCGGATGTCCCTGGGCCTCTGGATGGCCCGATTTGGGGAATGGAGATGGCTGATTCACTCCAGGCAGGGCTGGGCAAGGAAGAGGAGCTCAGTGCATCCTGATCGAATGAATGCATTTGTGAATGAGCGAGCAGCATGTCTAACGCGTGTTTGTGGCTCCTCTGTGCACAGAGCTGGGAAGTCAAAAGAACTGGACTCCTCTAGACTCTCAGGCAGGTCATCTTTAAGTGCAGGGATTTAGAAAAGGAGTTGGTGTTCAGAGTAGCCCCATTTAGAGCTTCCAAGCTATCCTACTTGCCAGCCAGGAGAACTTGGGAAGATTTCTTCACTGCCCTGGGCCTTTGCGATCCCCACCCAGAAACAGCATTGGAAACGGCACCTTCCTCACAGGTTGATCAAGGAAGCAAGTAAGCGAGTGCTCGCAAGCCTCAGCGCCTGGCACCACGTCAGTTGTTATGATTGCGATTGTTATGTGGGGGAGGCAGGTAGGAGGAGAGAAGTTGCCCGGAGGAGTGGGTAGTGGCATGGGGAAGCCAGGAACCTGTAGGGGTGACCTTGGGGATGGTGCTGGCCTCTGTCTCACAGGCAGTTACTGAGGGAGCTGGACACCAGCGACAGGCAAGTCTCCAGGTCTGGGGGCCTGTGAGTCTGCCTGGAGCCTTTCAGAAGCTGAGCTCCCTGCGTGTGTGTGTGTGTGTGTGTGTGTGTGTGCCCCTTTGCTTGTCCCCAACTTGCCTAGAAGGCGTCTTTGGTCCAGGCACAAGTCATGTGATTGGCCACCATGCTAAGCGATCTCCAGCCTTCTGCAGGACCACACTATATAACTCCACGGCAGCTTGAGGTTCATCAGCCACCCCAGGAGTGGGGCTGGGGCAACCATTTCGTGCCCTACAGCCACCTCTTCTTTGTGTCCCACGCAGATCTCTTGTTCTCCATGTGCAGGGGAGGAAGCTGAGGGTTGGAGGTCAGAGCGTATCATCCAGCAAGTGAGCAGAGCCCCAAAGGCAGGATGGAGGCAGGTGGTCTCTGCCCTAGTTCTGAGGTGCTCCTGGAGCCACAGACAGATGACAGGGCTTCTCCCCAGTGGGAGAACACAGAGGTGCTGGGCACTGTCTCCACCCCTAACCCCTGGGCCAGCAGACCTGCGGCCTGCAGACCACTGTGCCCCCGCCTTCCCAGGGCCTAAGACCAGGCTCACTCATTGTGCCAAGGCCAAGGTGGCGCCAGCTGACCCAAACCTAGGGCCAAGGCTCCACAGGAATCTGGCCAGGATGGGGACCGGAGACCTGCCACAGCCCTGAGTGGGCAAGGGTCCTGAGCCACTTCCGGGCACCCGCTCGCTTGCTCACACAACGGCATTTGCCATAATTATCCAGCCATCCCCTTCAAGTGTACGGCAACCATAGCAACAGACAGATGTTCTGTCCCAGCCACGGTCCACAGCAAGGCAGGAGCCAAGCACAGACTTAACCCCTTCCAGCTCAGGCAGGCGAGGGCCGACCTGGACCGTGGGCCTGGAGACCTTGCTGGCCTCTGCCATGTGGGGCCAGGGGAGTCCCGAGGACCCATTCATCTCTGACATTCACTTGCCCCTGGTTGCTGCCACTGCCCCATTCTTTTCTACCCACTTCTTCCTTCTCCCCGGAACCCAGAGATAGTAATTGGGGTACAGATCATTTCTGAAATGTGGGGACAGGGATGGCCGAGTCCTGAGTGCTAGTTGTGATGTCTCTGGAGAGCACTGGGTACTGTCGGGTGAGTAGAGGCAGCCACGGGCTCTGGCAATGGTTCTGATTTGCTGTGTGACCTTAAACAAATAACTCCCGTTCTCTGAACCTCACTTGCCACCTCTGTGCAGCAAGTGGGTAGAATATAAAATTTTACAAATGTTTTTTGCTGATCTACTGTATGCTAGGCCCTGTGCCAAGCCCTGAGATGGCTTCAGGGAACAAAATCATGGGGTGCTTATACCCCAAGGACGTGAAGTCACCGATGATAGAGAGGCCAGCGGCACATGCAATGACTCATCTTTATTAAGGGTCACGAGAGACCCAGAGGGCCCTGTGCTGGAGAGCGAGGGGCAGCAGGGACAGGCCTGCCTGGACAGGTGGTCAGAGAAGGCCTCGGAGGAGGTGGCATTTGAGCTGCTTCCCAAGACTGAGCAGGAGCCAGCCTCGAGAGGACTGGGGAAGCGACCAGCCAGTCACATGCCCTGTGGAGGGAAGGGATAAGCATCCGCTGGAATACGCAGGGGACCCTAGTGCCAAGGGTACAGAGCACCAAGGGAGGAGAAGCGGGGAGGGGAGGAAGTGGGGGTTCCAATCATGGCTTCTGCCCTGGGAAGTTTCTGAGCAGGGTAATGTGGTTGACTTCTGATGTCCATTTGTGTCCAGGCACTTGGGGGGTGATGCCCCTGCAGGTTCACCCAGGCTCCAGCAAATTGGGCCTCCTCTGATGGCAACGGCCCAGCCCAGGGGGAGGGACGACAGTTCTGAAGCTCCCTGCCAGCTCCTTGCTTGCTGCTGGGTTTCCCCGGGGGAAGCCAGCAGGCTGAGCCTTACCTGGACCTCCTGGCCCAGCAGGTCCCCTCTGGGTCAGCTATTAATGAGCTGTCACGGGGGCCCCACCTGGAGAGGAGCCCCAGGTCTCTAGACTCACATCCCGGTAGCCCCAGGTTTGGTTCCACCTCCACCTCTTGTTTTGTGACCTTGGACTTAGCACTTAGCCTCAGTTTACCCTCTTGGAAAAAGGCTCAGTAAAATTTCTCCTCACTCTGGCCCCTTCCCACCCCACTCTCCCCTGGGTCACTCAGCTCAGGCCCTTACCGGATGTTTTCTGGACACCGCAGGCTCGGCCCAGCGGGCCGCAGGGCCTTTGCAATCTACTGCCTCCTGGCCAGAACAGTCTTCATCTTCTTCGGCACCCTCAGCTCCTCACATCATTGGGCCTCTGTTCGTGTCACCTGGCCTGAGAGGCTTCCCGGACCATCCCGGTGAGAACAGAACCTCCCTGTTACTCTGGCTGTCTGCTCTCCGCATTCTGTGTTCACAGCACCTAAGGAATTTATTCCTTTATGCAATCAAGCCTTCCTCTGTGCTGGCACTGTCCTCAGTGCTAGGGACAAATCAGGGGACAGAACAGACAGCCCCTGGCCGCCTCTCTGGAAGAGCGTTCTGACTGGCTACGGAGACAGAGAAAGTAGGAGGAGTTTGGGGGTCTATGGCAGTTTGACACTTGGGAGTCAGTGGAGGCCACACAGACAGTGACATTGGAGCAGGGACCTGAGGCGCAGGAGGTGCCTGAGGGAAAGGGGGGCAGAGGCACCTGGAGGTTTGTTGCCTTCCTTACTACAGCTGCCTCTGAGGGTGGGGTCAAGGTCAACGCGTGTCTTCTTACTGCTCCGTTCCTGGCACCCAGAGCGTTGTTGGTGTTGCTGTTGTTGTTAAGGCGCTGATAAGTCCAACTCATAGAGGCCCTCATAGGGTTTTCTTTTCTTTTTCTTTTCTTTTTTTCTTTCTTTCTTTTCTTTTCTTTTCTTTTTTTTTTTTTTTTTTGCCGTACTGGCGTTTGAATCCAGGGCCTCATGCTTGCATGCTCTTCAAGTGCTGGACCACTGAGCTGCACCCCCAGCCCATTTTTTTCACTTTTTGAGACAGAGTCTCATTAAGTTATGCAGACTGCCTCTTGTCTCAAACTTGCAATCCTCCTGCCTCTGCCTCCCAAGCTGCTGGGATTACATGTGTGCGCCACCACGCCCGGCCTCATAGGGTTTTCAATGGCTGATTGTTTTGAGAGTAGGCTGCCAGGTCCTTCTCTCATTTTTGCAGTGCTGGGGATCAAACCCAGGGCCTCATAGCACACAGAGCAGTACTCTACCAACTGAATTAAACCCCAGACCCACCCAGAGTGTAGTAGGTGCTTAGTGAAAGCCTGGTGTTGCTGTCACTGTGGCTTGTGGGTCAATGGAGGATTAGTGCTGCCCCAAGAGTTCCTGGCATGGGGCCTGTGCCCCGCTGTGACGAGGCAGGAGGCTGCAACCAGATGGGGCTTGAGGGGCACAGGCCTGGAGGTGACCGAGAGAAGAATGTGGACACAGCAGACTTGGGCTTGGGAGCCTCATCCCAAGGGCTGGCCCGGCCCTGCCATCCCCTTCCCCACAGAGCTCCCTCTGCCCACTGCAGCCCTGGTTGGTGCTGGGCTGGGAGGCAGCGTGAACGCAGGGTAGCACCGTACCCTTCTGGGGAGGGACAGAAGGCAAGCATGGCACATAAACAGAGTGTTCAGTCTGTGGGGCAGCGTGAGTGCTCAGGGGAGAGGCAACAAATGGGGAAAGGATGCAGTGGCCCCATCTGTGGCTGGGACAGCAGGGAGGCCCTCAAAGAGGTGCAGCTGCAAGGGCTGCTAGGGGACAGTCCAGAAAGCTGACAGCTGAGGGGGACAGAGGTCACAGGGTGGGGAGCACGTGGGAAGGAGGGTCTTTACAGGGATAGGGCTGGCTGAGGAACTGGTACAGGGGCTCTGCCTCTTCTGGGAGGGGGCCTCTGGCTGCCAGGTAGAGAACAGACTGTGTATAACAGGGTCAGGAGCCCCGGAACAGGGAGGCAACAGAGTGAAGGTCCGGTTGGAGGAGGTGGAGGCTGGTCTGGGGAGGCTAAGGGAAGTTCAGGAGGGCAGCAGACAGGGATAGGGTTGTAACTAAGAGCCCTGGGACTTGCTGATGCAGCTACATGGGGACTGTGTGTGTGTGTATGTGTGTGTGTGTGTGTGTGTGAGAGAGAGAGAGAGAGAGAGAGAGAGTGTCAGAGCACATCAGAGACACAGAGAGAGACTGAAGCAGAGAAAGACAGAGAAAGATGGAGAAACAGCAGTAGAGACAGGGACAGAGTTCAGGATGCCTACATGGGGGCTGGAGTTGCCATGCCCCAGAGTGAGGACGATTGAGGGTGGGAGAGACCAATATCAAGGGCTGAGGGATGAGACTGGAACAAGGTAAGGGAAGGAGCTGGAAGCAGTGAGGAGGAGGGGCTGGCTACTTGGCTTCGGAGCTCGGGGAGGGGCCCCATGTGCCGATATCAGCGCAGCCCAGGAGGAAGGTAGAGGGAGAGGAACAGGTGACCAGAAGAAAGGGAGATGGCCCACAGCCCCAGGCAGTCTGGACACCTCAGCCCGGAGAAGTTGGTTCTCCTTTCCAAGGTCACAGAGCTGAGCAGCATGGTGAGTCTTCACAACCCTGCTGTACCCACGGCAGGCATGGGCTGTTAAATCTGTTTGGCAGGGAGGCTTGGACACCAGTCAGTTCACAGAGCAGGTTAGTGCCCAGGCGGGAGGTCAGCATGACAGGCTGTGGGGGGGCCGGGGCAGTGGGAGATGTCAAGTGACTCCTGTTCTCAACTGGTCACTTTAGGACTCAGGTGCCGCTCCCAGGGCTGGGAGATGAGAGAGGAGCTGATACAGAAGACACAGCCCTGGGTGCAACATGTGTGAATTTTCCCATCTGTAAGGGCCAGTCACAGAGCCGGCCTTGCCAAGTTATGGGGGGCCAGGGGAGGACTCAACTGAATTGCTGTTAGTGAGCCCAAAGCCCAGGGCCCCCGCACAGAGCGACACCTCGGGGCGTGTTCCTCTGGTCTGCGCCAAGTCAGAACGTGGAGGGCACCACGGAGCTTCCAGGCAAAAACGCGTGCTGGTGGCTGCCTCAGGTCGGAGGCTGGCAGGGACTGGGGGGACGAGAACGGTCCTGGGAGAGACCTTCCCTCTTGTAGCCAGAGGCCCTCTGTTAGATGGCCATCCTGCTTCCCAGCATTTAAGGTATTTGGCTGTGAGATGTGCTCAGAAGACACAGCTCCTCCAATTGACCAGCAATTCACTCTGGTAGATGGCATGGGGGGAGCTCTGGGCCCGGAAGTCAGGAGGGCTGGGCACCCTCCTCTCTCTGCCCTAATTTGCTGTGTGACCTCAGGCAAGTAGCCTAACCTCTCTGGGATCAATCTATAATGCCTGGATGACAGAAGGCCTCATGCCGAATGTTGGCTCTATCCTTAACTTGGAAGCTTCCAATTTTAGTAGGTGACAAATCCCCAGCTATGCTTAAGAAATTTTCTGCTTCAAAAACCCACTTTGCACAAGGGCAGCGGCTAGAGAAAGCAGGATGCAGGTCCCCTGGGTGTGAGTGTCCCACCTTGGGGCAGCCTTGCCCCAGGCACACTCTGGGCTATTGGGATGGCTCTTGGGTGATGCCTGGTTCATTGACCCGGAGAGAAGCTGTGGGTCTCATTTCCAAGTGCCCCCATGTTACAGATGAGCAAGCTAAGGTTAAGAGGACACATGAATTGCCTACCTTCAGAGCTCTCCTCTGGCCATCACTGCAGATCTGGGGCTCAAGGTGCAGACACCCTCAAGGGCGTCCATCAGTTTTCTGCCCTCCATTCTCCTATTCAGTATTAGTGTGTGCCACCTGCCTGACCTCAGGCCTGAAGCTGGGTGCTAGGGACACCAAGAGAATTCACAGGGTGCTGGTCTCTTATGGAAGACACATGTAAAAGGAAAGCAAGAGAAGCTGTGAGGGGTTGGAGACCCAGGGAGGGGGAGATTTGTTCTGACCTAGAAATCTGGGAGGCTTCCTGGAGGAGGAGGTCCTGAGACAAATCTGGAACACAAAATATCGCCAGCCTCTGCTTCAGGGTCTGGCCTCACCACTTCCTCCTAGTCACAAGTGGGACAGGTACCACTGTTAGTTGCATTATACAGAGTAGTGGCATGTCTAGGATCATGTGGCTTGTGAGAGGGGTGTGAGCCCATTCCCAAGCCACACCTCCCCAGGCCAAGGAGGCTGGGCCACTACCGCCTGCCAGCCTCTACCCAAGAGGCCCAGGTCTTCCTTTGGCCAAGTGCTCCCCTTGCCTACTTTCACTTCCCAAAACATAGACCTATTTTGGATCCTGCTGACTTCCTTTCTCACCCATGGCCGTTTGGGCTCCAAGGCCTGGGTGACGGCAGAATGGACCTGAGCCTTTCCCAATGCCTCCCGCCCCCGCACTTCCACTGCTTTCTCCCTACTGGCCGCTGTGGCTGCTTAGGGAGGGGACTTCACAGGAGCTGGCTGCCCCACCAGCCACCTCCCTGTGCCCTGCTGCACAGCAGCTCAGAGTGCTCCCAACTCATGCCAGCCAGAGCCGGACAGAATGGGAGGCTTGGATTGGGGCCCAGGTCTGGCCCCACTGTGTCCTGGACTTGTGAATTCTTACAAAAGGCTTCCCTCCCTGAACCTCAGTTTCCCTTTCTGGGAGAGGAGGCCAGAGCCCATCTGGAGCTGCTAGGGGGACCTCGAGGTTCAATCCAGCCAAACAGCACTGATGAACCAAGCATTTGCTCCCACCAGACATGGGTTTGGGCCCAGGCCATCCAAAGATTCTTGTCCTAGTTGAGTGTGGTTGTGCACCTGTAATCCCAGTGACTCAGGAGGCTGAGGCAAGAGAATCACGAGTTCAAGGCCAGTGGCAGCCTATGTAACTCATTGAGACACTGTTTCAAAATAAAAAATAAAAAATGGATTAGTGCAGTTCAGTGGTAGAGCACTTTACAGAGCATGCATGAGGCCCTGGGTTCAACTACCAAGTGTTGCAAGAAGAAGAAGAAGAAGAAGAAGAAGAAGAAGAAGAAGAGGAGGAGGAGGAGGAGGAGGAGGAGGAGGAGGAAGATTCTTATGCTCAGGAGGCTGAACTCCTAATGCGTGTGTGAGTCAAGAAGAGCAATATGAATACATCAGTTAAACAGGGTATTAGAATGTAATGCACATTTTGCAGAAAAGTCTGTGTGAAGGGAAGAGGGTCTTGGTATTTAATTATTTATTTGTTTTTGCAGAATTAGGGATAGGATCCAGGGCCTCCCTGGTGCTAGGCGCTGAGCCATACTCCAGCCCAGGTTGGCCATTTTATTTATTATTTTATTTTTGTTTTATTTTATTATTAATAGCTTTGATATTTTTGAGACAGGGTCTCGCTGTGTAGCCCAGGCCAGCCTTGAATTTTCTATCGTCCTGCTCCACCTGCTGAGTGCTGGGATGAGGGGTGTGTGGCCAGCATATGCTGTGATTTTCGAGGCCTTTCTTCTGTGGCCTTTCCAGAGCCCCTGAGGGCAAGGAGCTAAGGCTGGCATGGTGTGCAGGAGGAGTCTGCCGCCCCTGTTTCTGGCCTGGTCAGCTCTAGAGCCCACATTGTGTATGGGTCACCTCAGCCACTCCCTGCTCTAAGCAACTGATTCAATATACTTGTTGGCCCAGATTTCTTTCATTTTACAGATGGGGAAACAGAGGCCCAGGGAGGGAAAGGAGCCATCCACGGTCACACAGCTGGGGAGTGGCAGGGCTGGGGTTCAAACCCAGGCAGCCTGGCACCATCTTGCCAACCAGACTTTTAGGGCGCTTCCTGCTGGAGACTGACTGTGGGGTGATGCGTCATACCAGCCTGGGGGTCCTCAGGGTCAATGCCGGCCCCTCTCCCTCAGCTCCAGGACAAAGGTGCAGAAGTTGGAGAATGACTCACTGTCAACCCACCTTGCTGCTGTCTGGGAAAGCTCAGGCCAATCCCCCCACCGTGTGCCTCGGTTTCCACCTTTGTCAAATAGGAAGAAGGAAACCCTTCCAGCATTGCCAACCCAGGGATCCTATCCAATCCTGCAGGAGCCTGAGCTGCCTTCCGCATCTGCCAAGATGGAGCTGGTGGCGCCTGCCCTTCTGCGGCTCTCGGCCTGGCGGGAAGAGCCCTGGGGAGAGCTGGGGTGGGTGCACACTTCTCTCACCCTCTGAAGGTGGAGCTTGTCTCTGCTCAGCTCTCCGGAAGAGTGGAGATGTGGCAGGTCCCCATAGCCTCCTTTCTTGCCCAAGGTCAGTATCGCTCTGCATGGTGCCTGCACCTCGTGAGCGGCCCTGCACTGCCCCCGGAGAATGGGAGGCAGCCATCCTGTCACCCAATAGCTGTTGGTTGAACATCTACTCTGTGCCAGGCTCAGTGCTAGGTATCAAGGACATGGCTGGAACCAAGGCAAATCCAGTCCTCACCCTCAGAATTGAGTTAGTGGCATGGGAGTGGTATTAATCCAGAAACTACGTCAGTTGCAATGCATGGGTGGCTAAGTGTTACAAAGGAGAGGTGCAGAGCTCTATGGGAGGGGGTCCTGGAGGAGTGGATCTTGAGGGGTTGTCCAGGGAATGAAGATGACATAGAAAGCAGTAAGAACAAATTGAAGTTAATTAGGTGAATTTGTGGCAAGCAGGGCAGAGAGGGCTTGTGCAAACGCCTGGAGTGGGAATGAGTTGAGCAATTGAAGCAAGCAAAGGAAGGTCAAGGTATCTGAGATAAGGGAGGAGGTGAGCCGGTCAGACCCCTTTAGGTCAGTCATGAGCTTCACAGAACCAAGAAAGTAGGTGTGTCAGAAACCACCCAAACTCCCGTTGGCATAGATGGGGAAGCTGAGACTCTGTTGGATAAGGGACATGTCCAGGGTCAGAGGAAGTTAGGAATAAACCCAGGGTTAGAACCCAGGCCTTGCCTGGCTCCATGGAGCATGCCTGTAATTCCAGCAACTCAGGGAGCTGAGGCAAGAGGCCAGAGGCAGCCTACATAACTTAGTGAGACCCTGACTCAAAATAAAAAATAAAAAGGGGGTCTGGAGGTGCAACCCAGTGTATGCAAGACTCTGGGTTCAGTCCCCTAGTGCTGTAAAAACAAAAAAAAACAAACAAAAAGCAACCAACCAACCAAACAAACCCTAAAACCAGGCCTTCTACCTCTGTCCAGGGCCCTTTCTGTATCTGGCAAGTGGCCCAAGAAAAGGGAGAAACCAAACATTAATTTAGTACCTGCTGTGTGACTCCAGGTCTTACACACTCCATCACTGGGCCCCTGGGCCCAGCAAGGACTTGGCCCTAGGAATCCCTTCCGAAAAGAGATGAAGAGGAGCTAGATGAGGGTATTTGACCTAACCCCCCACCTGACCTCCCCCTCCCCCCACTGTCTCATGGAAGTCCTCCGTGACAAGCAGGAATTATAACCCACATTTGTGGGTGAGCAAACCAAAGCAGGGAGGCTGGCATGGGTCCCAAGTCCCATGGTGACCGGCTGTCACAGCTGTCCTGACTCCTACTTGAGGGCTCTTTCCTAGGCTACGTGCAGCCCAGGTTTTACCCATCTGGAAAGGCAGCGGTGCTTCCTGCTGTCTAGCTGAACTCCCTCTTGCTTTCACACATCAGTTTTCACTGGTCTGGATGCTGGGGTCATGGAGAAGGGCCACGATGCACCTCAGGGGCACTGACTGTACATCTGGCAGGGGCCTGAGCAGGAGGCTGGCAATGCAGAGCCATCAGCACCCCAGAATTGCAGCCTTGTCCCAGGTATGGGTGTGTTGGGGTGGGGTGGTGAAGGCCGATGGGGCTTTCCTCTAAGGGAAGGCTCTAGGAAACCTCTAGAAAGAATTCCCAGGGAAGATGTCCCTATGGGCCAGCCCAAGGCCAAATGCTCCCTGGACTGCAGCTGCCCAGGGGCCAGCGGGCAGCCAGTGTCGGCAGAACTCAAGGTCTCAGATCCACCCCCGGCCGGCGGTGGCCTTGCGTTGCCACCACATATGCCTGCTCAACCTGCTCTGCAGAAAGCACTCAATGCATCCAATTCACAGAGCCAGTGTGCAAACGGGAGAGGGGGGTCCTCCAAACAAAAAAGCGCCTCAAGGAGGAGGCAGCCCTGCAGCCCCAGCTGCCCAGACCCTGGGAGGGCAGCCCTGCCAGGACCCAGCACTTAGTTGGGTCTTTCTCCCAAGAGACTGCAGCTTTCTTAGTAGGTCAGGGACCAATGCTGTCAGCATTTCCTGAGAAGGCCAAGGTTATGGTGAAGCTGATGGAGATTTATTGAGGACCTACTGTGTGCTGGGCATTGTGCTGAGTGCTTTGATGTGAACTACTTCACTTAAACCCTGACAACTCTGCAAGGGAGGTGCTGTTACTGTTAACATCTTACCGAGGGGGACATCAAGACCCAGAGAGGTTAAGTCACTTACCTGAGAACACACAGCTGGGTGGAGAGGTGCAAGACTCAAATGTGAGCAGTCTGGTTTCAGAGCCCTCACTCTTAATAATTTGCTCCAGAATTGACTTGTGCCTAGAGGGTGCCTGAGGCAGTGTAGTGTAGAGTAGGGAGCACTGGCTGGACCTCAGGCCCAGGCCTACCGTCAGGTGTCTGGATGAGTCCCTGTTCCTCTCTGGGCCTCAGTTCCCCATTCTTGAAATGGAACAGTACCTAGGCCAGCTTTGGTATTTTCTTCCCTTCAGGGGGATCTGAAGTGTCCGTGAGCACATTAAAGCTCTGAGAAGTCCTTCAGTAAAGAAAACCCAGTACATAGTTAGCTGGAAGAGTTGACCAGCAAACCTCCTTACATAATGACCCACAAGGCCTTAGGAAGCATGACCTTGTATTGAATGCCCTGTCTGTAAGTTCATCAGTGGACAGCTATCTATTAATAGGCCCTTTGGGAGATAAGAAACGAACAAGACGTGATGCTGTCTTTGAGGAGTTTCTCATCTGAGAAGGCGGTGGAGCGTATGATATGAACCGCACCATGTGGCCCTTGCTCTGAAGGAGACCAGCTGGGGACTTGAGGGGCCATGAGGGAAGGGTCATTTCACCCTGCCTTGGAGTCGAGGGAAGTATGGCCAACCGAGTGACAGTCAAACAGGGTCTTGAAGTCTGCACAGGAGACCTCCAGGAAGAGAATTGGTAGGGAAGGTAAGTTCCAGTGAGGGAAACAGCACATACAAGTCTTGTCCAGGGGACTGGAAAGTTCAGTGTGGCTGCCATGGAGAGGTGTGCTGGAACAAGACAATGAAAGGCAGTGGGTGCCAAGCCAAGGAGTATGAACTTGGTCCGGGTGTGCTGGAGACCAACAGAGGTCATAATTGAGAGAAGACACCCTGGCAGATAGAGTGGAGGGGAAACCTAGAGGCCAGGAGGCCAGTGAGGAGGCTGGGCAGGCCTCCGTCCTAGAGCAGAGGAAGCCTGAGTGACACAGCACTGATGCCATGTCAGACAGGGGCCTTTGGGTTGCAAGAAACCCAGCACCAAGAAATGGAGGGAAAGGAAGAGGAGATTAAGGCACAGCTGAGATCTAGCCACCGCTGTGGGCAGGGGATATTGTCACCAGGCAGGGCTCAGGTCTGGTCTACTTCAGTTTCTCCAGGGACTGTGGGGGTGCTGTTCCCAGGAGAGGGAAGTGGCTAGGCAGGTGGGAGCAACAGCGGCCGCTGTGCATGGCAGTACTCACGCAGCCCAGCCTGGCAGCGCTGAGGCTGAGGCATACCGCTGAGGGCTGGTGTGGTCAGGGGAGGTTCTGGGAGGAAAGGGCCTGGAGTGAGGCTTGAGCCATGAGCAGGTTCTGGGGAGATGGAACAGGTGCGGTGGGAAGAGGCCCCTCGTGATCCAGGTGCCCAGGCAAGAATGAGCGGGTCAGGCCCAGGGGCTGGTGAAGGGCAGCATTAGAGGCAAGGCTGGAGTTGGACCCTGGATGTCCTTGAATGCCACACCCCTGCGGCCTGATGGGCCGCCCTCTTACAGTCTACAGTTTGGGGAAACAGCGACTTCATTGCCACTGCTTGGGCCACTTGGGAGGCCCAAAGGCCTGGCCAGGTAGCCAAGGCCACAGCACGTCACTTCAATTTTCTAGGTCCCCTCTTCCCTCCCATGTTGGCCTATGTCAGAACCCCAAACACACACTACCTGCCCCGCCTCCACCCTATTGCTCTGGTTGCTTCCCTGTGCTAGCCACACTGTCATTTGGTCCCTCCATTTGTCCCGTAGGGGTCAGTTAAGAGTCTCAACCACTAGCAGAATGGATGTCCCTCACTTTGAGTGTCCAGAGCTCTTTACTTAGGGGTGTTTGGTGGGTTTGTTTGGTTGGTTGGTTGATTTTTGTTTGTTTTGTGGTACTGGGGAGTTGAACTCAGGGCCTCACACAAGCCTTTGTCAGTGCTCTACCACTGAGAAGCACCCTCAGCCTATTATTTTCTTCCTTCCTTCCTTCCTTTTTCTTTCTCTCTCTCTCTCTCTCTCTCCCCCCCCCCTCCCTCCCTCCCTCCCTCCCTTCCTTCCTTCCTTCCTTTCTTTCTTTTTTACTTTTTTATCTTGAATCAGGTTCTTGCTAACTTGTGCAGGCTGCCTCTGGCCTTGAACTCATGATCCTCTTGCCTCAGCCTCCCAAATTACTGGGGTTAGAGGTGTGAACCACACACCCAGTTAGTTCTTACTACTTTTTTTTTCCTGGTACTGGAGACTGAACCCAGGGCCTCATGCATATTTTGCAAGCGCTCTGCCACTGAGCTGTACCCCGAATCCCTTTCTAAAATTTTCATCTTGAGACAGGGGCTCGGTAAATTATGCAGGCTGCCTTTGGCCTCAAACCTGCAACCCTCCTGCCTCTGCCTCCCAAGTTGCTGGGATTACAGGTGTGAGCCACTGCTCCTGGCAGCTCTTACTATTTTTGTTCAAATTACATCTGTCCCAGGGACCTCATGTGGTTTCCCCACTTCCCCAGGGCTTAGCACATAGGAGAGGATCTGTAGGGGCTGCTGGACCAGTTTTCCTGTACCAGGCAGACCTGTGCTCCCCACCTGGCCCTGCCTGGGTGAGGCTGAAGGAGCCCCAAGGGCCTTACCCTGCTCTCTGAGGCTGAGCCACAGAGTCACTGGGTGCCAGCATCTAGCATCAATAAATTACTGGCAAGTTCAGGTGACGGGACAGATCCAGTGTCAGCTTCCTTTGTGTCCTGCAGGAAAGCTCAGGCCCTGGGCTTCCCCTCCCTGAGACTTCTCCACCAAGGGCTCCATCAGAACAGCAGAGCTGCTTTTAGGGTAGCTACTATGTGCCAGGCCCCATCTGGACACTTTGCCCCACATTTTATTGACACTTCACAAAAATTCTGCCAAGCGGGTACTCACTCCATCTTACAGATGAGGAAACCAAGGCTTGATAAGGGGAAGCAAGTTGTCATAAACAAAATTAATAGAAAGAAAATGATCCACCAAGAACAATGGCACATGCCTGTAACCCCAGCGACTTGGGAGGTAGAGGCAAGAGAATCGCAAGTTCAAGGACAGAGGCAGCCTGCATAACTTACTGAGCCCCTGTCTCAAGATCAAAAATAAAAAGGTGGCTGGGGGTGCGGCCTAATGGTAGAGCACTTGCAAAGTATGTGTGAGGTCCTGGGTTAAGCCCTCTCATACCTTAAAAAATAAAAAAAAGGAAGAGGGAAAGAAAAAAAGGAAGGAAGGAAGGAAGGAGGGAAGGAAAGAAGCAAGGAAGGAAAGAAGGAAGGAGGGGAGGGGAGGAGGGAAAAGGAAACGGTTCCTCCTCTCCAATTCAGCAGTCATCGTGGATCTCATTGCAGAATAGGGTATAACACACAGAGATGCATATACACAGAGAGATATTTAGGATTTTCTCATTCATTCATTCTTTTTGTTTGCTTTGAATCAGGGTCTATATGTAGCCCTGGCTGGCCTGGAACTGGCACTCCTCCTGGGATTATAGGCATGCACCATTGTGCCCGGCTTCATTCATTCATTTATTGAACAACCATGCAGTGAGCTCCTCCTACATGCCAGGTACCATTCTGTATGTTGGAGATTCTGCAGTGCACAGGACAGAGTCCCTGCCCTTTCAGAACGCACATTGCAGTGGGCGAGAGTAGGGAAACACAGGCTTGTGTGTGACAGCAGAGGCAGGTGTTAAGTCTGAAGATGGACCTGGCGGCCAGGGAGGCTGACCATTCTCAAAAGCACCATTGGGGGAGGCTTGGAGGAGGAGGTGACATTTGAGCTAGATCCCTGAACAACTTAGTTCGTGTATCTCTTTATGCTTTACCTTCTGGAAATGGAGGGGCTGGACCTAAGGAGCTGTCAAAGCCTGCAAGATAGGCAGAATTTTCCCCATTCAGCCATGCTTCCACAGGGCAACTCGGACTGGGCTACTGAGGGAGTGGAGTCCTTGCTTACTTCCCCTTCTCTTTGCCCTGAGCATTTCCATCTTATTGTCCAAGGAGACCCCAAGGTAGGACTCCCCAGAGATGCTCATCCAAGCTCCCTTGTCCCCTGCCCCATGTTCTCTTGGCATCTTTTAATTTTTAATTCTCAATCTGCTACAATCTTTTAGAAGTCAGCTGCACATCATGAAGGCCGGGGCCATGCCCATCCTGCTTATTACTATGTTACTACACTGAGCGTGGTGTCTGGCACACAGAAAATACTGGAACAAATGTCTGAAGAATGGCCAATGGGTGTAATGATAATAGAAGCTAACATTCACAAAGCACTTATTTTCACAACAGCCCTGTGAGTTGGGAACCATCACCAGTAGCCCTATCTTCCTGGCGCTGAAAACTAAGCTTGAGCCAGGTGCCATGGTGCATACTTGTGATCCCAGCGACTCTGGAGGCTGAGGCAGGAGGATCTCAAGTTCAAGATCAGAGGCAGCTTGCATCGTGAGACCCTGTCTCAGAATAAAAATATATGATAAACAAAAAAGGGGCTGGGGATGCAGCTCAGTGCACTTACCTAACATGCGAAAGTTCCTGCGTTCAGCGCCCCAGTACTGCAAGGGAAAACAAATCAATTAAAACTGAACCTGAGAGCCATCAAGGGACTCGTCACTGAACAGCAGAGCCTGATAGGAGGAGCCCAACAAATGCTGAGGGACCACTTGATCATAGGGTAGGCAGAACAGAGAGGTGGTAAATGCTGTGCACTTCAGTCTGACATTTCCTTATGGAACACCAGTTCATTCATTCATTCATTCATTCAATAATTATCTATTAAACCTTAGCCCCCTGTGCTGGGCACCAGTAGATATAGGGAACAGTGTAGTCACATTTGCAATCATGAGGTCAAACCCAAGATGGAGAAAGCCCAGTGACTGGAGGAAGTCCCTGAGCCTACATGATGAGTCAGGCAGCCTTTCTGGACTAGGTGGGCCTGGAGTGACAGCCTGGCAGCTGGGCAGACTAGGGAGGGTAGGTGCTTTGCGATGGCAAGCATCTTATGGAAGTGGCACCGCCCCTGCCCTCCAAGCTCCAGGCCTCCCTACTGCAGCCCTTTGGAGGACCAGCCTCTGGGGGCTGATCACTCTCCCTACGCCCCCAGACCTGGAACTTCCAGTGGGCAAGCTTGGGGCAAGCTTGCATGGCAGGCATTCCCACCCTTCTGGACCCAGGCAGGTGATCTGGGCTGGTCCAGGCAAAGCCAGGTGCCTGCGCTGTCCTGTCTGTGACAGAGTCTCTTCCCTTCTTTGGGATTCAGTTTGTCCAACCACTGAGCTCTGTGACCTGGCACGCTGCCAGCACGTTGGAAGTGGACTTGAGCCCTGGACTTGTGGACTCCCTTGGTTTGTACTCCAGTCTCCAGTGCACACCTGGATGGAGGGTTGAAAGAGCTTTGCACTGCAGTGCACACCTGTGATCCCAATGACTCAGGAGGCTGGGGCAGGAGGATCTCAAGTTTGAGATCAGAGGCAGCCTGTGCAACTCAGTGGGACCTTATCTCAAAATAAAAGATAAAAAAGAGGGTAGGGGTGCAGCTTAGTGGTATAGTACTTGCCTAGCATGCACCAGACCCTGGTTCAACTCCCTAGGAGCGGGAAAAAACAAACAAACAAACAAACAAAAAACTGGGCAGCCTACTTTGTTTCCTTGGCAGGTGTCTAGAAGGAGAAGAAGAAAGGAGCAGGTGCTCCCTAGGAGCATGACTGCCCACTTCCACAAGCTGGACGTAGTGGCAAACTTACCCCCACCCAGCACACTTGGGGACAGGATGTCACTGGCATGATTGGACCAAAGGTGGTGGGATCTATTTCTGCAGCAGTGGGGAGGGACTGAAGGAGGCTATTTTCACTCCCCCACTCAGCCACTCCCCCTCTTTTCCCAGTGCTCCTTGGGACAAGAGTCTGGCATGTGTGTGATATGGGGTGAGCTGACACTGGGGAGGAGAAATCCATGCACTCTCCTCACGCCCTTTGACCACAGATCCCTGGATCACAGTAGCTGCCTTCCACCCCTTACTTCCTCTCTGTGTCTCAGTCTCTCCCTTGTTGAAGGCTCTCTAATGGCTTCTACACCATCTGGAATGCAATCCAAAGATTCCCCCATGGTCTTCAAGACTCCTGTCTTCTAACCCCTCCCCATACACCTCATTCCTGCTTCTGGAAAATGCCATCTCTTTCCCCCCTCTGGGCTTTTGCCCTTGCTACTACCTCTGCATGGAGTGCTCTTTGCTCACACTTTAGCAGTCCCAGCTCCAGGGCATGTGCCATTTAAGTCACTGCTCAAATACCACTTCTGAGGAGTGGTCTTTCCTGATCCTCCTAAGAAATCAGCCCCTTCCATGTATTATTTGTTGTCATAGCTCCCTATTTCCATCATGACCCTTTCTCCTAACTGTGATGATTGGTAGTTGGTTTGCTCAAGGGCCGTCATCCCCCAACCACAGAGGAGCTCCAAGGGGGGAGGGACTCTAGAGATCCCATGACCATATCTCCAGCACCTGCTCCATAGACTTCAAATCATCATTGAATGAATGAAATACAAAAATGCAGCAACAATGCTCATCTTTCTCTTTGAACACCTCATAGCCCCTGTGAAGGAGAAAATGCCATTTATTGGGCACCTGTTATATGTCAGATACTCTCACATATATTATACTCTTGGTTTTTTTTTTTTTTTTTTTTTTTTGGGGTGTGTGTGTGTGTGTGTGTGTGCGGTACTGGGGGACTGAACCCAAGACCTTACACATGCCTTTGCAAGCATTTGGCTACTAAGCTGCACACCAAACCCATTTTAAAATTTTTATTTTGAGACAGGGTCTTGCTAAGTTACACAGGCTGCCTCTGACCTTGAACCTGTAAGCCTCCTGCCTGTGCCTCCCAAGTTGCTGAGATTATAGGTGTATGTCACCAAGCCTGGCCTCCTCTTGCATCTTTATATCAATGACATGCTGCCTATTCTACAGATGATAAAGTTAGAGTTTGGTGACCTGCCTGAGGTCACCCAGCAAAAGGTGGATTCCTGGGTTCATTCATTTGAAATGAGACCAAGTGGGACAAATGAATATAAAGAACATTGTGGCAAACGGAAGTCAGGACTCAATTTCAAGTCTGTTTGACTCTGCCTAAAGCCTATGTTCTTCTCGCTATACATTCTATTCCTTCTGCCATCCCAGAACTCAGCCTAAGACTGACAAGCAAAGACCCAGACAGGATGGAGAGGTGGTCTGGCTTAGTGGCTATTGAAGGGTCTTAGAACTAAATGGAGAGACTTGGGCTCAAATGAGTCCCCATTACCTAGTCAACGGGCACCGTTGCTGAAAGTGATCATTAGCATTGCCACACTAGAACATTTTTGCTCTCAAGAAGGGAATCAGCTAGAGCGATAACTGTCAAGGGACACTTTGGAAAAGTGAGGGCACAGGCTTCCACGTCATGCAAAAGCCCCTGTATCCCTGAGGCTGGTGGTCTTTGAGTAGTACATTCCCCTCCCTGAGCCCCAGTAGTGACCTCTTTAAAGTGGGCGTGGCAGCATGGATCCAAAAAGAGCCCTTAGGAAGATAAAGAGGAAAAAGGACTGTGGAGTTGTTAGTGCATATAAAGTAACATGGTAATGTAAATTATCTAAAAATAATCTACATGAAATGCAGAAAGAGGTTGGGACTTGGAAGACCTCTTAGGTTCTTCTGATATTTATTGGCACCTACTGTGTACCAGCTGTGGTTTAGCTCAGTTGGTAGAGTGCTGCGGTGTGTCTCTGAGGCCCAGGGTTCTATCCCTAGGACAGAGAAAACTAGAGAAGGATGCAACAATCCCCCTCCAGGTGCAATTGCAATCCCAAAACAATCAGCTACTGAAAACTCTATGAGGGTTGCTATGACTAGATGGCACCTAACAACAACAACAACAACAACAACAACAACAACAACAACAATATTGTGTGCCAGGTGCTGTTCTGGGACCTGGAAATACAGGATGAGTCAGATATAGGGCCTGAGCATCTGGGGTTCCCAGTCTACCAGGGGGAAGTGAGCCAGGTAAATGCAGTGTGGGGCTCCCTCCCAGTCGGATGTAAGGGGAAGAATTGTGATATGATAATAGATGCCAGACAGAACTGAGCTGAAACCCACTCTTCCTTACTTGTGACCTTGAGCAGGTCATGCCATCTCTCCAAGCCCCAGGGATGCATCTCTTAAATGGGGATGCTCTGCCTCTTAGAGCTGCCAGGACATGGCACACAGTAGTACCAAGGACTTTGGGATGGGTAGCCAGTAGGTCCTAGTCAGAAATTGGTCCAGTACTGGCCAAGATTTGGGGCTCAGCTGATGAGTGGCAACTTGCCTTCAAGAGTGGCCTGGGGACATGGAGATGGGCCCCAGGGGACACCAGAGAGAGAAGCACAGCAATTCCTCATGATCTGTTAGGAAAAGAGGGCAGAAATTCTGAGGAATTAGCCTGTGCCTTTACTTATATTAGCAATTTCATTGTGTGTGGGGGTAGGGCTACTCAAGGTCAAATCTGCCCAGGTGGGAGGGGGCTGTGAGACCACCCAAGCTAATTCAGCAAGAGATTCTAAGCCAAGTGTACCCAGGAGGGCAGCGTGTCCCAGGATGGGTTGTGGGTGTGTCAAGGTTTTCTGAAGCACGACGAGGCCTGAGGCCAAGGAATAATGTGAGTTCTATGGGGCCTGGGGCTGCCCCAGAGCAATAAGGGCTCTCAGAGGCAAGGTTGGCCAAACTTCGGGGAATTCGGGGTGAGGCAAAAGGAGAGGAAGTTTGGAGGCCCCGAAGGGCAGCGGTTTGGGGTTCCCCAGGGGAACACTGCTCTCTGGCACTAGGCTGACATGAGAGAGATCAGGCCAGTTTGAGGAGAGAGGGATAGGAACCTGCCCTATATTGCACAGGCTGGACTAAATCCGTCGAAGCGATCGCCGGAGGCAGGGACGCCAGTGGTTGGGCTAGGGTCTGTGCCGGACTCCCCGCGGGACAGCTGGGCCCGGGAGGAGCGCGGCCTGCGAGGCTCAGGTCGGGCCAGCCAGATGGAACGCGGTCCCAGGGTTGGGCACTGCGCGCCTGCGGCTGCTATCCTCCGGGCGGCTGCTGGTGCCGCGGCCCCCGCGCCCCCTGGGGCCGGGCCGGGCGGGGGCTGGGCCCCGCGCGCGGGCGCGGGAGGGAGGGGGGGCGGGCGGCGGCGCAGGCTGCGCCGCTCTAACAGGTGGGATCCCGCGGCGTGGTGGAGGCGGGCGCGGGAGGAGGAGGAGGAGGAGGAGGAAGAGCAGCGGCAGCGGGAGCCCGAGCAGGAGCAGGATGAACCGCGCAAGCTGACAGCCACCGCTGCCGCCCGCGCCCAGGCTCGGTCTCGCTCCCCGCGCCCGGGGCCGCTCCCCGCCTCCCGCCTCCCCCGGCCGCCCGCGGGGCGGCCCGCCCCCTCTGCACCTCCGGGCCCGGAGCTGCCTCCATCGCTCCTGCATCCCGGCCGGGGGGAGGAGGAGGCGGAGCAGGAGGCGAGCCGGAGCCGCCGCCGCCAACGCCGCCGCCGCCGCCGCCCGAGCAGGACAGAGCGCGCCGCAGCCCCGCGCGTCCGGCCGCCGCCCGCGCCCATCCAGCAGCCGCGCCGGAGCCACACCGCGGGACAGCCCCGGCCGCGGCGCGCCCCGGCCCGGCCCGGCCCAGCCCAGCCCCGTCCCCGCACCGGGCGGCCCGGTGGCCGGCCCGCCCCCGAGGGCGCCGGGCGCGGCGGGAGGATGCCGAAGCCGACGCTGCTGCTGCGCGGGGGCTGGGAGCGCGAGCGCAGCCCCGGGGACTCGGAGCTGGGCCGCCAGTTCCGGGACTGGTGCCTGCGCACCTACGGCGACTCGGCCAAAACCAAGACGGTGACACGCAGCAAATACCAGCGGATCGCCGAGGTCCTGCAGGGCGGCGGCGGGACCGGCGCGGGCAGCGGCCCCGCGGCCGGCGAGAAAGGCAAGTTCCAGTTCTGGGTGCGCTCCAAGGGCTTCCGCCTGGGCAGCGGCCGGGAACCCAAGATGGGCCAAGTGGTGTATGTGCCGGTCAAGACGGGCTCGGTGAGTGAGCGCGCGGCGGCCGCGGGCTGGTCCCGCAGCGGGGCTCGGGGCGGGCGGGGGCGGGGTGGGGGTGTGGATGTGTGTCCGAACGTGTATCCTGAGGTTGTCCGTGTGTCTGGCCCACCCGAGGCGCACGAGTCCCCGCTCGCCGGCCCTCCCCGGCCCGCCTGGGCAGCGCTCCGGCTTTGGGGCGTCCCTGCCCCCCTCTGCGCCGCTGTCCGGGCCGTGGCCGTGCCGGGCGGGCTGGCCCGGGCTGCTCACCCCAGCGTGTTCCGTCCTCCCGTCCCCTCCCCCCGCCAGCAGGCGGCTGCTCCGAAGCCCGAGCCTCCCCCCCCCCACCGCCCCGGGGCTGCCTGTCCCGGGCGCCTCGCGCTCCCGCCCCCGGGCCGGCTGGGCGGTGTGTCTGTGTGTGGAGGGTGGTGCCGCGGGGGTGGGGAGGCAGGAGCAGCCGCGGGACGGGGAGTCCGCTGGGCCTCCCAGCGCCCGGGGAGGGGGCCAGCCCGGGCACTGTCGCCCCGACCCCACCCGGCGCTGGCCCGGGGAGGGGCGGCCCTAGCCGCAGCCTGGCGCAGGAGCAGCCTCCCGCGGGTGGGTGGGGCGCCCCCGCCGGCCCCCGGGCCCCGCTCTCCCCCTTCCTGGGACGGGGGCGGCCTGACCTACCCATCCCCTCCCCTCCCCCGTCCCCGGGGCCGGCCGGGTCCGGGCGGGGTGGCGTGGAGGAGGGGGCGGGGAACCGCAGCCGCGGAGAAGGAGGAGGCCCGCGGCCGGGCGGGGGCGTCCCCTCCGGCCCGGGGCGCCCTGGAGAGGGCGTGCGGCGCGGGCCCCGCGGCTCCCCCGCCGGGACCTCATTGTTCTGCAGAGGGTGGGGGCTGGGGGGGGCGGCTGCTCCCGAGGCGCTGCTGAGCTTTGAACTTTCCGTCGCAGAGACCCTCCATTAGTGCGGTCCGCCCCCGACCTGGCCCGGCCGGGCGAGCCTCTCTCCCTGCCCCCCGCTCCCTCCCCGGCCTCGCCCGGCCGGAGCGCGAGAGCGGGGCCGCCCCGCGCCGGCCTCCCTCCCTCCCTCGCTCCCCCGCTACCCCCTCCGCGCTCCTCCCCCGTCCGGCCCGCCCGCCCGGCGCTCAGCCCTGTCCCCGGCCGGAGCGGGCTCTTCACACACAATTGATTCGGTCGTTACGAAAAGTGCACTTGTCCCCTCCCCCTCCCCCTCCGGCGGCCGCCCGGGCCGGGCCCTCGGGGTGAGGGGGCCGCGAGGGAGGGAGGCGGGAGCCGGGGAGCGGATCCGGAGGCGCCTCCCCCCGCGCCCTGGGGACGGGGCTGCAGGCCGCGGGGAGTGGGGAGCCGCGAGCGCGGAGGGCGGGCGGCCCATCTGCGAGGAGCGCTGATAACCGCGCGGCTGCCGCTGCGGCCGCCGGCAGCCCATCTGCGCCGCTGCCGCCTCCGGCCGGACAGGGAACAGGGGGCAGGGCCCAGGGGCGCGTCCGGCCGGGTTCCGGGAGCGGGAGCCTCGGGCAGTGTCCCACTAGCAGGAGTCGGAGACACCCCCACCCCCTGCGGCCAGGATCAGTCTCCCCCAAACGCAAGGAGTCTGGGTCATTGTCCCCTCCACTGATGGAGTCAGGGACCCTCCCCCATCCCAAATCGGTGCCCATTTGCCCCTGTGGGGAGTATGGGTCATCGCCTCCCCGACCTAGGTCAGCCCTCCCACCTGCCAGTTTGATACCCGCCTCGGATCTCCCCATCTTGGGTCAATGCACCCGCCTGAAGGTGGCTTTTCCCAGGTCAGCAACCCAGCAGATGCTTGGCTGGGTCAGTGCCCCCTACCCTAGATCGCTGTTTTCTGCCTTCAGGGCTTCCCAGGTCAGCGCTCTGCCCCACCCCTCCCGTGGTTGGCCCTCCTGAGCAGCTGAGAGTCTGGGCCACACCACCTTCTTAGACTGAGGCAGGAGCCCCCAGTTCACCGACCCCTGGAGTTGGGGTGACACCCTCACACCTGGCAGCTGTCTAACTGGCTCTCTGTGTGGGTCACCCTCTTCCCTAGGGAAGGGGCATCATGAGGCACTCTGTCTATCCCGGGATCCACCCAGCTGTCATGACAGAGCACCTCCCTCCCCTATCCAGGCCACATGCAGAAACTGGGTGCTAGGCCTGGGCTTGAGTCCTGCCAGCCCCGTTAGCAATCTGGGGTCCTTCTTGAGGTCCCCTTGGACCCCACCTGCCCGCCTTTGGCAGCAGAGACCTCACAAGCTTCCATCCTGGCTCTCAGACCAATAATAACCCCCTTCCCAAGGGACCACCTGCCTGGGAGGCAGAGAAGGGGGACCCAGGCCTCCCAGCCCAGGCTGCCAGGAGGAGGACAAACACAACAGACGCGCTCCTGCGACAGGCGGCCCCTCGAGCTCCCCACGCCTGCCTGCCTGGCCTGCTGGTCCCCAGAGAGCCTGTTAGTTACCTGCCACTTGCCCAGCCAACCAGAGCCAGCCACAGGAGGTGCCCTGAGTGCTGCCACCCCCATCTCCAAGTACCTTCCTGAGGCTCTGTTATCATTTTTATATTTCCATTTTCCTTTTCACTGATCTAAGAGGAACAGATCCTGCTGGGAATTCTGGGGCATCGATGGACTCTTCCTGAGAGGCACTGAATGGGACTTTCTTTGAAAAGTGAAAAGGACATCCCCTGACTTCACTGACATGTGTGAGTGTGCATGCACACATGTGCGTGCGCACACACACACACACACCATTAAAGTTATCATTGTCTCTGGTATGAGTTGGGAGAGATCCTGTAGTTTTGTCCTGAGTGGGTTTTTGTGAAGGTCATTGGGCCATAAACCTTTGTCTGAGGCATTTGTTTGATATCTCCAGGCCTTTCGGTGAGCGCTGGGGCAATTGGGGTGGGTGGCCCTCTGTGCCTGCCCCTGGAGCACCCAGTGGTGGGGGAGGATATGATAAAGTCTGCGGAGGCTGGGGAGACAGGGGCAGGCTGAAGACAGCAGGGAAGAGGGGATGTGGGCGTTGGGTCATCCAGCAGCTGTGAGGACTCCCATAGGGCTTCAGTCCCAAGGGTGGCTGTAGTGCCATTGCTTTTCCTTGTTGCTCTCCCTTGCTGCAGCCCCCACCCTGGGCCCCTTTTCCTTCCTTCACAGCCATATGCAGTCCTGTGGTCGGGCCCTTCCCTAGTCCTGGCCGGCTGCGGGTCGATGATCTGACACCACTCTCCTGTCCCATCTGGCCCTGAGCTTTTCTGGGTGTGTGTGACAAAGGCTTAATCTGTCCGGACGGGCCAAGGCGGAGAGGAGGGTGCAGGGAATTACACTCTGCAGGGCCTCCCACAGCTGGGGCCCAGTGGGGGCGGGGCTGGCCCCAGTGCTGGGAAGTCTGGGCGTGGGGGGAGGCAAGTTGGTCTTCAGTTCGCAGGTTGTCACAGGAAGTAGAAGGTGCAGGCAGAAGACTGGGGGAAGAGGGCGGAGTCCTCCACGAGGGCTCATGGGGATGAGTTCTTTTTATGACAAGAGCCAGCCAGGTCTTCTGGCTGGGCAAAGCCTCATTAGGATTTATTATTTCTTGTGTTTGGCCTGCTCCAGCCACTGTGGGCTGCCATGCAGACAAAGTGAGCCTCTTGGAGAAAAGACCCTCCAATACCCGTCTAGACACAACTCCAACCAACTCCTTTCTTTTCCTCTGGCCTCTCAGGGTGGGGCTGTCCCCAGGGCTTGTGAGGACCACAGGTTATGGCTAGGGCAGGATCAGGGTTCAGTTGTCAGGTCCTAGGACCAGAAAGGCTGAAGGCTCTTTGGAGAAAGATAGTCTCAGCCCAATGGTACCATCTTCCAGATAGGAAAGCCGAGGCCTGGAAGGGGAGGCAGACACTGTTGGTAGAAAGCTGGCCCTGGATAGATCTCTGCGCTCCACCGTGGCCTCTCCCCAGCCGCTGCATGCCAGGAATCCCACCCCTGAGCCCATCCCTCAAGGGGGCCCCCTGTGGTTGCCAAACTCCACTGTCAACACCAGGCTTCTGCAAGCTGGACCCCAGGTGTTCCACTGACCAAAATGACTAATGGTGGTCTTTTCCCAGTTTGCAGACAGCGTTCATTTAGTGGAAAGCGTTTTCACAGTCTTAAGTCTTTCTCCCCAGAGCTTTTGTGTAAACCTTTGGCACCTGCGGCCGCTGGTCTGGATGGGAAAGGGCCTTTGACTTAGTGCAGTATAATATATGCTGTGACCTTCAGTTGAACACTTCAGTATTTTCTGGTTTTCCTTTCTGAGTCACCTACTGTGTGTCTGTCACTATGCTGAGGTGCTGCTACACCTCAGCTTGTGGGGTTCTCATAGCAGCCTAGAGGCCAGCAATGTGATGATTGCCATCTGTCAAATGAGTAAACTGAGTCTTAGGGAATTTAAGAACAAGGGCAGGCCCTGAGCCTGGGTACTGCTTTGTATACTTCTGCCTTCTGACTCCGAGGTGTCTTGCTACCTGATCCAATTAGAAAGTCTAGGTCCTCCATGACAAGTTTTTAGTCTATTACGCTTTAGTCTAAATTAGTTTAGAAGAATTCCTTTGGTCAAGATGTCTGAAATCACAGGCTGGTGTCTGGGGCTGTGTAAGATATCTGGGGCTTTTCTGGAACTTAGTAGGATGGTTATGGGATGGGGAGGTGGGGGGAGGCCTCTGTTGTTCTGGGTTCCAGGAGACTTTAGGGAGAAGGTTGACAGTGATATCTGGTACAAGGTCTTTTGTTAATTAAGCCTTCATAATTTGAGTGATGTGGTCCTGGGGACTGGGGGCTTCATTTTGGAGCCAGGGTGATACTGGATGGTCAGGCTTGGCCTTCCTGATCTCCGCCTGTGGCTTCTGGGACATTGCTGGGGGTTTGGGACAGTATGCACTCTTCTTCCTTGGCAAAGACCTGGCATGAACATCTTAATGATCCCGACAGGCTGCCTTCCTGTTCCCAAGCGTTCAGAAGGCCAGGAGGTCCATCTGGGACCCTGAAAATGCTACTGGGAGGGTGGGAGATGGGGAGCTTGTGGTAGGGGCGGTCCAGGCAAACCTCCAAGCCCGCTCTTACCTTGGAGGTTGTGCAATTGATTGAGGACTGTACACGGACTTGTGCCCATGGGGTAGAATGTGTGTGTGTGCGGTGGATGTGTGCACAAGTACAGCTATGTGGGTGTGGGTGAGCGTGTGCCTGTTGGTGTGCAGGCTGGGAACGCTGCGTGATGTGTGCCCAGGGCAGAGTGTGTGCATAGGTGGAGGGGAGCCTGTGCTTGTGAGTATGTGTACTCTAAGCGTCTGCGTCGGCAGATGTGGGAGCACCTGGGCTGTGGGTGGTGGCAGACTACGGGTGTGACTGTGTGTGCGGCCACATGTGTGCAAGTCTCTGATTGAAAGCCCCGTCTGTGTGGCAGTTCAGTGCTGACAGGGGTGTCCTTCATCACAGCCAGGTCGCAGCCCTGGCTCAGGCTGTTTCTGGGGTCTCAGCGGCTGCCTGAAGCCCAGTGCGAAGGAGGGAGTGGGCAGAAGAGTTGGAGCCATGTCCCCATGATGGTGGCTAAGGCATCCCTTTAACCCCCACCCCCATCCCCCACAGCTTATGGTCCAACCTGCTGTGATCACACAAAGCCCAAAGCCAAGCACCCTGGGGAGGATGGGCCCTTTTGGGAGGGAAGGCTCTGAATTTGAACTTAGAGCAAGGGCAAGTAGCCTGCCCGACCTCTCTAAGACTCGGTTTTGTCATCTGGAAAATGGGCTCCAGGGCGCCTTTTTTTGGCAAATTGGGAAAGGCTCTGCTGCCATTTGAGGCACCTGCTCACTATCACCCTGCTGACTCTCATCAAAGCCAGGCCTGGCCACTGAGCCCCAAAGCAGGTGAAGGAGCAGGAGGAAGCTGGGTGACAGCCTGCCAAGGCCAGTGGCTTATTAGAACAAGGACTCTGCTTTGACACAGAGAGGGGAAATGAAGGGCCTGGGCTTCCAAGCCATCAGGTCCTGGGTGCAAATCTCAGGTCTGTACCTTTGTCAATTTGCCCTTAATTTTCTCATCAGTAGAGCAGAATGGATAATCCTCCCTTTCTTCTGGACTCTGCACGGTAACATCAGTGCATGTGTGTGGAGCTCCCCTCCCAAAGTCACAAATCTTAGAAAACGTTCCTGCTGTGTGATCTTGCTGAGCCTCAGTTTCCTCACCCAGGGGATGGGGGCGATGGTGAAAGGGACAGTGGGGATGAAGCACCCAGCTAGGATCCTGGTACACAGTAGGCGGCAGCACAGATCAATTCCCTAGAGACCCTGTGAGTGCTTTCTGCGTTGGTAGTGCCATCAGGGGCCTGGGAAATGTGGCTGTGAGCTGAACAAAACCCCTTCTTTGAAATCTCTCTGGTACCAGGGAGGGGCTGCAGTAAGGGTTTTCCAAGGCCTGGTGGGCACCTGCTGAGTAGGATGAACTCCTCACCTCACCCCTCAAGGTTCCAACCTGCTCAGCCCCTGGCAGGACCGAGTTCAGGGCTACGGGGAACAAAGAACCCAGACACCTCAGGCAGGGGTCAGAACACATCTGCCAGTTATTCAAGTCCTTTCTACATGTCAGATAATTTACTTCCTATAATGTCCCCTGGACTCCACCAGGTAGATGAGAGGCTGGTACCAGAGAAGCCAGAGGACCTCCAGGCCCACAGTGAGCAAGTAGCAGGCCCTGGGTGCCCCGTCATGGACAGACCTGGGAGGGGTGGCACAGGAGGCCCTTGTCCTGCCCTCCACCCACCCCAGGCTCCCACAGCCCCTTGTCGGCAGGCACTCCTAAAGCTTCCCTAGACTGTGGCCTCCCTCCCACCTGCTCACCCACCTGGGAGCCCAAGCCACCCTCCCTCCCCTCCCATCTCAGCTGCAGCTGCTGCAGGGGCCAGAGGTGGCCTTTTCCTTCCACCTCCCCATCAGCTTCCTTAGCCTTTAGTCCCCTTGGCTACCCTGGGACATGAGGCTCCTTCCCTGCCCGTGGGGAAACTAAGGCAGAGTGGAGGGAACTCACTGAAGGTCTCACAGAGCCCCAGAGCTGGCCAGGTGCCAAATGCTAGCCCTATACCCCAGGCCACTCACTCATTCACTCTCCGCTCCTCCCCTCCCCTCCATCCTGCCCCTACCTAGGCACCCCTGGGAGCCAGTTATGACTCTGGTCACCGTCACCGCCTCTCCCTCCCAATCCAGCCCATTTGCAAATCCTGCCAGTCCTGCCTTCAAAATACATCTCAACTAAGCTCTACCCCTTCTCACCGCCTCCCTCTGCTGCCTTCATCCCTGCCCAGCCTGGAGGGGTATCAGCCTCCCAGAGCTCAGTCCCTTCCTCACCCAGAGTCAAAGGAAACTTTGCAGAAAGCAACCCAGATTCTCTCCCTCCTCTACCCAGAACCCTTCAAGACCCTATCTCAGGGCTGCACATGGCACAGTCATGGTCCCAGCACTGAAGCTGAGGCAGGAGGATAGCTTGAGCTCATGAGTTCAAGGGCAGCCTGGGAGACTCCATCTCAAAACCAAATGGAAGAGACCATCTGACTCAGCTCAAGAGCGCAGAGTCCTCCCTAAAGCCTGCAAAGCCCTGCCCACTGTGGCCCAGCCACCTCCACCCTCCCCTGCACTCACCTTCATTCATCTGGCCACATTGGCTATTCTGCAAACACAGTCCGCCCTAGGGCCCTTGCACTGCCTACCTCCTCCTCCTCTCTCCTTTCCTCAGATCTTTCCACTGCAGACTCCCTCTCCTTGAAGTCACCTCCCCAGAGAGGCCTCCCTGATCACCACCAGTCAAGACCACCTGGGGTACTTTGGCTCCTACCCCTATCTCTCAAAATCTCTTTTTTCTTTTTTGAAACCAAGTCTTTTATACAGCCCAGGCTGGCCGTGAATTTGCAATCCTCCTGTCTCAGTTTCACCTCAGTACTGGGATTAGAGGTGTATAGCACACCTAGCTTGCCGTTTTATATAATTTATTTGATATATATATATATATATATATATATATATATATTTTTTTTTTTTTTAACCAGTGCTAGGGATCAAACCCAGGGCCTCAGGCATGCGAGGCAAGGTCTCTACCACTGAGCTATACTCCCAGGTCTCCCATTTCTCTTTCTACTTGTTGATAATTTTTCCTGTGCTGCCCTTATCAGCTCCTGACATGATACATACTTTATTAGTTCTGTATTTAGGACCTGTTTCCCCCCAGTGCTGTTAGCTCCACTAAGGCAGATCAGGGCTGTTTTGTTCACTGTTGCATCCAAAGGTCCCAGAATAGCTCTTGACCCCATGGGCTCCCCACTGGGAAAGGAGTGTAGCAGACCCGTCAGAGAAAGAGTCTGAGAACTGCCTGCTTCTCTCTTTCTTTCTTTCTTTCTTTCTTTTCTTTTTTTTTTTTTTTTTTTTTTGTGGTATTGGGGATTGAACCCAGGGCCTCGCGCTTGCATGCTCTGCAAGTGCTAGACCACTGAACTGCACCCTCAGCCCATTTTTTTACTTTTGAGACAGGGTCTCTATAAATTACGCAGACTGCCTCTGGTCTCCAACTTGCGATCCTCCTGCCTCTGCCTCCCAAACTGCTGGGATTATAAACGTGCTGGGATTATAGACGTGTGCCACTGTGCCCAGCTCTGTCTGCCCATTTCTGCACTCAGTGGCCTCCGGAACCCCAGTCACAGACCCACCCTCCTGCCTGAGGGTGCCTGGGAAGTCCTCAGGGGGCTGACCTTTGACCTGGACCTTGTGGGTCAAAAGAAGCATCTTTCCACAAGAGCAGACAGGATGTTCCTTTGGGGGGTGGGACCCTGCCCCTTTGGGGGGTGGGGCCTGGAGTTTGGACAGGCTGTGGCCAGGTCATTGTGGCCTGTGTAGGATGGTGCCCAGGGCCAGTTTTCTTGGAGAGATGGGTTCTGCAAATGGAGTGTGGATGGGCAAATGGTCCGGTCTGCTGAGAACTGCTGTGGGGTGCTGAGGGGTGAGCTGCTAAAATTGGCTGAGGCCAGATAGAAGAGAAGGATCTGGAAAGCCACTCTGAGGAACCCGTGAGTCGCCATCCCTGCGAGAGAGGGGCACTTGCAGGCGACTTTGAGTAGAAGAAGGTGAGGTTAGCTGGGTTCTAGAAGGACGCCTGGGGTGCTGTAGCCCTAGAGAAAGAACAACAGGCAAGGAGACACCAAGGGAGAGAGCAGGCCTGGCTGATCTCCTGGCAGGATAGGAGGTAGAGCTGCTGGGACTGGGGTGAGGGTGGAAAGAGGGGACTCAGGAATGTAGGAGATGTAGGCCCCTGGCAGGTCTGGGATGAGGCTCAGGGGTGGGGTCCCCCAGGCGGAATCTAAGAGGCTTCCTCAAGGCTGGTAGCCATGGCGATGGGAGGCACAGGGACCCTGGTGACTCAGGCCTCAATGGACCAGCTTGGAGGTCACCATGTGCGCAGGCCCCCTGTCCTGCCTGGAACCTTCCCACTGGGCTGCAACCCTCACAGGCTCTTGGGAGGCCTCTGTCTGGGTGGATGACTCATCGTTTTCTCGGCAACCCCAGGCTGAGGAAATGTTCAAGGAGATGTGGGCCCTTCCTTTGGCAGGCCAGGCCTGACTGATTGTGAGGGAGGACAGAAACTCGCTGGGCCCCAGGCCTTGTCTCAGGATGTCCCATGGGCTGTCTGAGAGCCCCCAGCTTCTAGAGTCCTGCACAGTCCTCAGCCACCTTGAGAGGCTATCATGACCCCATTCTACAGGTTAACAAACCATGGCACAGCCTCTGCCAGGCACCCAGCAAGGTGACCACTCAGGGCTTTGGTTTCTTCATCTGAAAAATGGGCCTGAAGACTGTCCCTCCCCTCCAGAGTGGATGGGAAAGCTAAAGGAGAGCATTGTGTGAGATACTTAAATAGTGCTGGGCACCTGCTCACAGAGATGTGGAGAGGTCAGCCGGGGCAACTGGGGCTCTTGACTTGCCAGAGCAGCCGTAGGGAAGGCCAGAGGGCAACATGGCCAACCCCAGATCTGCCTTCAGAGCTCCATCACCAGCCATGCAGCTCCTAGACAATGGCTTGCCTGCTCTGATCCCCTGACCCTTTTGTATCTGCGGTGGTAAAGGCTGTGCCCCATTCAGCTGGAAGGTGATATAGAGCCAAGCCTGCCAGGCAGGGCTGTTGCTCCATCTCAAGGAGCAACGTCTCAGTGCCTCCTGGCCCCCATTGCAAAGATCCCAGAGCCAGGCAGCTGTCAGCCTCCTATGAGGCTCTTTCTAGGGGCCAGGAAAGGCTGGAGGGAGAGAGGGGACAGTGGGGCGGAGAGGAGCTCAGAGAGTGCACCCAGGAAACTCTGTGGGGGAAGCCTCTCCGGAGCTCTGGAGGCTGGGCAGTAACAGGCTGAGGGGCAAAGGGTTTTATGGGGTTTATTTTTGTGCCAGAGATCAAACCCAGGGCCTTGCAAATCCAAATTCTAGGCTGGTGCTCTACCACTCAACTCTGCCTCCAGCTCTCTAGACTGAATTTGAGGCCCGCTGCAGGTTGGCAGAGCTTCTGGAGTGTGGGTCTGCCATTTGCTGCTAGGGAATCACAGGCACCTCCCCTTCCTAAACCTTAGCTTTCTCCTTTATAAAATGGGGTGATGGAGCCAGGCGCAGTGGCATACACCTGTGATCCCAGCAACCCAGGACACTGTGGCAGGAGGATTGCAAGTTCGAGACCAGAGGCAGCCTGCACAATTTAGTGAGACCCTGACTCAAAAAGAAAAAAAGAAAAAAGAACCGATCAGGGTGGGGCACAGTTGCTCAGTGGTGGAGCACCCTGGATTCTATGCCCCAGGACTGAAAGAAATGTGGTGAGGGGGCTGGGGGCAGGGCTTGGGGCTCATTGGCAGAGCACTGAGCATGGGCAAGGCCCTGAGTTCACTCCCCAGCACTGCAAAAATTTTTTAAATAAAAATAAGGTGAAACCTGGTGATGATAGCTCTGGATTCCATTGCCTCCCCTTGTGTACTACAGTCTGCAGATAGAAGGTTCTGGGTCAGGTGTGGGCAGAGCGGAGCCCTCAGTGAAAGGGAGTGATAATCAGGATTCCGACTCCGGTGGGATGGATGGATAAACTGCTGTCGAGTGGAGCTTTGAGCTCAGCTGGGCTCTGGGACTTGCCCACAGAATGACGCTGCCTGCCTTGGAGCCGCAGCGTCCTCCTCTGTCAGACAGGACCAGTGGTGTCACCTGTCTCCCAGGGAGGCAATGGCAGGTGAAGAGGGACTCCCGGTCCAGTGCCCAGCACCGCAGTTGAGAACCGTTCCCTGCTTTGCCCATCGTGTGGCCAATGGCAACTGGATTTTAGACATGAAGTCTGGGACAGGGGACACTGGAGCAGAGAGCTGCAGAAGGATCAGTGGGCAGAGGAGGGAGGGGACAAAGGGGGAGGGGCACAGGGACATTGGGAGGGCTTTGGGAGGAGGGAGTGGGGATCCTCATCCAAGGTCTTCAGGGCCAGCCCCTGCAGGGGAAGGTGCTGAGCCCCCCTAGGAAGGAGGGGCTGCACCCTGTGGGTCCCGTGGGAAGAGGCTGCCAGGGAGGAGGGGAGAGGCACTTGCCCAGGCCAGGCTGCCCATTGGGACTAAGCACTTGCCCAGGCCAGGCTGCCCATTGGGACTAAGAGCAGGGTGCCCTTGGGATCCCACCGCCCTGGCTTCAAAACCTGGCTCCCTAAACAGCTGTGCAAACTTGGACACCTCTTAACCTCTCCACACCTCCATTTCCACATCTGTAGGGGGGATAGTGATACCAAGGACATCTTGGGGTTGTCATCGGATCACTTGGGGTAGTAAAGCACTCCATCAATGCCTGCGGCAGAATAAAATGAATGAGGGCTGCGTGTTTGTGGAGGGCTTCTGAAGTGCCAGGCCCTGTGCTAAGCGCCTTATGTGCATGACTCCGCAGGGCGGTCCAGCCACAGCTGCCTCTGAACCTCTGGCCTTGCTCATGAGGATGCTGAGGCTCAGAGAGGTGAAGTCCAATGCCTGAGGCCAATACAGCTGGAAAGAGGCAAAGCAAGGACTGGAGGTGGTGTGGGTGCAGAAGTGTGTCATTGGCTCCCTAAATCGCCCACCCATCTAGTATCACACCTGGGGTCCCTTGTGATATGACATGGGCTTGGATGGTGGCTCAAGTCAGGATGTGGGGGGCAGCAGGGATCTGTATGGCAGAGTGTGTTGACTCAAGGACGTAGGCTCAGGCAGGATCTACTGGTGAGGTTGGCCTCTGGAGTCACAGAGGGGCACTGCTGTTCCGGGAGGGTAGAGAATGGCGTGGGGCCCCCAGACAGCCTCTCCGGATCCATTGACGCAGGGAGTCTGGTACCAGCCCCTTTGAGAAGAGCCCCTGGCCTCAGTGGGCGGGACCTCACAGTGCAGTGCTCAGTTCCCAGAGGAGACCAGGGCCCTGGGGCTCAGGAAAGGGAGAGGGGGCCACAGAGTCGAGGAGGGGCTGGGAAGGTGAGCAGGCACTGTGGAGAGGAGGAGATCTGCTCTCCCAGGAGGGCCAGGGGCTGTGGACAAAGGCACTCAGGGAGGTGCCCACTAAAGGCACGAGTGCATATGGTTTAAAACAAAACCGACAAAGCAGCAGCCCCCAGGGGGTGAGAAGTGGCCACCCCACCCATCCCTTCCACCTAGTTTCCCTGCCCAGAGGGGTCCAGTCCCTTAGTCCCTTATGTAGCCTCCCAGATCTACTTGCCTCTGGAGCCAGGCTGTCTCAACTAAGATCCCTCAGCCCACCATCAGCTTGCAGTGTGATGTGGACAAGTTACTTAGCTTCTCTGTCCCTCAGTTTCTTTATTTTTTATTTTTTGCGGTTCTGGGTTTTGCGGTTTTGAGCCCAGGGCCTCGCGCCTGCATGCTCTGCAAGTGCTGGACCACTGAGCTGCACTCTCAGCCCTTTTTTTTTTTTTTTTTTTTTTTTTTTTTTTTTTTTTTTTTTTTTTTTTTTTTTTTTTACTTTTTTGAGACAGGGTCTCACTAAGTTACGCAGACTGCCTCTGGTCTTGAACTTGCGATCCTCCTGCCTCCACCTCCCCAGCCGCTGGGATTACAGGCGTGCGCCACCGCGCCTGGCTGTGCCTCAGTTTCTATACCTGAAAAGTGGGAGTAATTTCAGGACCTGCTTCATGGAGGAGCTGTTGTGGGGGATCAGTTAAAGGCTTTAAACGTCCAGCAGAGTGCAGGGCGTAGAGCTGAGAGATGGTGACCATCAGCCCCTGTCACTGCTGGTGCCACCTCTGTGGCTAGTGTTATTATGACCATGCTTATGCACAGTGTGCCTGCGGGTTTAAACACCCAGCTCTGGTTGAAGGCCCCAAAGTTCAGTTTTCATGTTTTCTGCATATTCTGGAAAGAGGCAGAGGTGAGAGGTCAGCCCAAGGTCAACGCAGTGGCCCCAGATCTTGAGACAGGCCTCAGCAGAGAGGTTTTCTGCATGCTGGTGGCTCAGGAACTAGCCACTGCTTTGTCCAGGGCTCTTGCTTTGGGGACTTGATGCCCTGCCTGGGTACTGGGTGGCAGTGGGGACAGGGAGACCAGAGAGGGGACTGAGGAAAGAGCCCATGGCCAGGCCCCAGGAGATGGATTCTACCCCTCCTCAGCTCTGTCATTCTTGGAAAACCTTGGGAAGAGGGTCCCAGGCTTCTGTGAGCAGCCAAGGCAACACCCCAGATGTGGAGGGTTGTGGTGATTTTCCCCTGCAGATCCCTACTCTTGGGAAGGTATGTAACCGAGCTGAGAATAATGGTGTCATTGATGAGACCCTGGTTTGGGAGGTATGCAAGTGTGGCAGAGAAGAATCCAGCTCTGGGCTCGAATCCTGGTTGTGCTGCTTAGTGGCTGAGTGACTGTGGGGAAAGTAACCTCTCTGGTCCTTGTCCATAAAACAAACAGCAATAAAAACTGCTGTGCATGGCCCAGAACCTGGCTCATGGCTCTGTATGTGGCAGCAGATGTAATCATTTTAAGGAAATCTGACTAAGAGAAACCGCCAGCAAGTGGTACAGGGCTGCTGGGTGTGGTGGAGCACACCTATAATCCTAACACTTGGGAGGCTGAGGCAGGAGGGTGGCAAATTTGAGGCTTGCCTCTGCTACATAGTGAAACCCAGTTTCAAAAAAAAAAATAAAAAACAACCACTGGCAAAACAAAACAAAACAAAAATCCCCAAACAACAACAAAGGAAACAGTCCAGGGTTGTAGGCTATCCAGCCATTCACCAGGCACCTGCTCAGTAAGCTCTGACAGAGGCGCCTGCCTTGCACCAGCTATGGCTCATTCGTTCCACAGAGATTTGTGGAGTGCCTCCAAAGTGCAGGCAGCTGTGCGTAGGGCCAACACAGGGGTAGGGACAGGACAGATTTAACCTCCACTTGGAGTACCTGGGTCCCCATGGATGGAGGCCGGAGGCAGCCTCGAGCCTGGTGCACCATCTGGCCCTTGGCCTAGGCAGCCAGCCCTGCCCTGATGGGGACAGGCATGCTGAGCTCAGCAACCCGCTTCCACCCTGCATCCCCAGAGCCAGCCTGCTGCCCCCATGTCTCGCACCTCAGGGCCCCCCTTTCCCAGGGAAGTAGGACTCTGGAGGCGTGGGTTGTGCAGGGCCTTTCCCAGCCTCCTGTCGCCCCTTATCACCTTCTCCTCTGCAGTAGCACTCACTGTCCTTTCTCTGACTTCCTCCCTCTTCACACTGTGGCCAAAGTGCTGTTAAAAATGAAACATGGCATGGCATGCCCTTGTTCTATGCCCCACATCCTCTGCTGGCCCCCTTACTCCCTGAACCAAAGTCAGGGCGCCCATAAGGCTACCTCCATGGCCCTTGCTCACTGCCCATCAGCCACACTGTGCACCCTTGGAGCTCGGTGGGCTCTGCTGAAATGTCACCTCCTCGGGGAGGTCCTCCCTGATTGCATTTTCAGAATGCCGTCTGTTGCCATCACTGGCCAGCTCCTTGCTCTAACTTTAGAGCAGCAACATCTTACAGATGCATTGTTTTATTTTTATTTTTGGCACTGTGGGGGTGGACCCAGGGCCTCTTGGATGCCAGGCAAGCACTCTACCAGGAAGCTACCCCAACCTCAGAAGTTGTATTTTGTGTTCTTCTCAGGCTCCCTGAGCCCAGGGAGGTTTGCTGTCTGTCACTGGTGCATTCCCAGTGCTCAGTGTGTGGTAGGCACCGGCTCATATTGGTTAAATGAATGGGTCAAGCCTTTTCATTCTCCTTCATGCCTCAGTTTCCCCATCTGCAACTCAGAGGAGCAGAAATGCTGTGGGGGCCGGACATAGTGGCGCATGCCTGTAATCCCAGTGGCTCGGGAGGTGGAGGCAGGAGGATTGCAAGTTTGAGACCAGAGGCAATTTGCATAACTTAGTGAGATCCTGTCTCAAAAAGTGAAAAACTGGGCTGATGGTGCAGCTCAGTGGTCCAGCACTTGCAGAGCATGCAGGCGTGAGGCCCTGGGTTCAACCCCCTGTACCGCAAAAAAAAAAAAGAAAAAGAAAAAGAAATGCAGTAGGGCCCACGTGAGGGCTGGGATGGCGGCCTGCAGTCCCACCGAGGGCTGAGAGGGGCTCCTCCCACCGAGGGAGACATGAAGTTGGCAAGGGGAGTGGGGCTGCTTATGGAGGCTATCAAGCCCAATGGCAGCATTGAGTCTCACTCTGGGCCATGCTGGAAAGCCCAGGTGGGGCAGGCATACAGCCCGTGGGAACAGGCTGGAAGAGAGGCCCACAGCTGGGCAGTTCTGTGATGGGACCCCCGAGATAGATCTGAAATAATGGCAGCCATTGAGTGTCACAGAGCAGGGGGCACATGGGACGAGAGGTATTTAGGGAGCTGAGTCTGGTCCATTGTGGACAGGGCAGAGACTGAAGTCCGAGGCCCAGGGAGGCCCTGAGCTCTGGGGGACATGGCCCAAACGGGAGCAGAAGTTATAGGAATAAGAGAGAGGAGAGGGGGCCGAAGGAGTAAATCTGAGTCTCCCCACCCAACACCGGCTTTGCTCTCCATAAAGACCCCTTCGCCACTCGCTCATACATTCACTCGTGTATTCATTTAACTGTGATGGGCCTGTGATGGGCGCAGTGTTGAGCCCCACAGGTGTGGCTTCTGCCCTGGCACAGCTCAGGCCCCATGGTGGGAGACAGATGCTGCATGGTTATGGCGGCAGTGGTGGCAATGGTAGTGATGGTGGTATCTGTCGGTGATGGAGGTGATGACGGTGGTGATGGTAACAATGTTGGTGGTGAGGATGGTGGTGGTGCTGGTGGTGATAGAGGTGATGGTGATGATGCTAGTGGTGAGGATGGTAATGGTGGTGGTGATGATGGTTAATAGTGATTATGATAGTAATGATGATGGTGGTGAGGATGGTGGGGGTGACAGTGGTGATGGTGATGGTGGTGGTGATACAGGTGATAGGTGGTGATGATGCTGGTGGTGGTGATGTTGGTGGAGATGGAGGTAATGGTGGTGGTGATGATGGTGCTGGTGAGGATGGTGGTGGTGACAGTAGTGATGGTGATCATGCCTGTGGTGATGGAGGTAATAGTGATGATGCTGGTGGTGAGGATGGTGGTGAGGATGGTTAATAGTGATGGTGGTGGTGATGATGCTGGTGAGGATGGTGGTGGTGACAGTGGTGATGGTGATGATACTGGTGGTGATGGAGATGATGGTGATGATGCCAGTGGTGGTGATAGTGATGGTGGTGATATTGGTGGTGGTGACGGTGATGGTGGTGATCATGGCGATAGTGGTGATTGTGATGATAGTGCTGGTGGTGATAGTGATAGTGACGGTAATGGTGGTGATGATGACAATGACAATGATGACAATGGTGATAGTGATGATCACAGGGTGTTAATGGTAGTAGTGATGCTGGAGGTGATGACAGTGGTGGTGATGGTGGTGCTGATGGCGATGCTGCTGGTGAAGAGGATGGCAGGATCTCAGCTCACATTTAGTGAGCACCCGCTGGGGGCCAGGCTATTCTAAGTCCTAACTGTGTATTTTCACATTGGGATCCTGTAGCAGCCCAGTGAGGCACTGAGACCTCAACCAAGGCCCTGTGAGCTAAGGGCAGCATCCAGAGTGAGCCCAGACAGGCTGGTTGACCAGCACCTACTCCTGGCTGTGGCCCCCAGCTGCTTCCCACAAGCAGCGCCCTCCCTCAGGCACGGGCAGCCCCTTCCTTGCCTCCTTTACCCAGCATAGGCCCAGAGCAGTAGAAGGCACTAGGTCTGACTTGCCCGAGCAGGGTTGGAGCAAGCTTGGGCAGATAGTGCCTTGGCTTGTGTGCATTAGCACCGCATCTATGAAGGGAACCCCATCCTCTGTGGAGGCCACCAGAAAGGCAAGCAGCCACCACCTTCCCCGTGGTGGCTGGTGTGTTCATTGGGAGATCTCATTCCATGAAGTGGGAGGCAGAAAAGGTGAGCAGATTCTGTCTTAGCCCTTACTCTAGGATCCAGGGTAGATGAGGCTAGTGGAGGCCTGGGTCTCTGGATGGACACGCGGTTCACCCCTTGCTATATTCCTTATGCAGGCCCCGAGGGCAGGGCTGCTATCCCACCTACTGTGACTCCCAGAGGTCTCAGAAAGGGAGGGAGGCAGGGACCCAGAAAGGGAGGGAGGCTTCTGCTGCCTCAGATCTAGCAAACCCAAGATGATCCCAATCTGGTGAAGAGAGGTACAGAACCAGGGATGGGAACAGAAGGCTAGGACATAAATGCTGCTTCTGTGTTTCCTGTGTGGCTTGGGGACTACCATGTTCCAATTCTGGGCTTCAGCTTTATTCATTTGCTCAAATGTATTTTTTTTTTTTTTTTCAGTACTGAAGTTTGTTGAACCCAGGGCCTTGTGCATGCTAGGCAAGCGCTTCACTGAAGCACAGAGCTGCATCCCAGCCCATTTTATTTTTTGTTTTGCGACAAGATCTCTTGAAGTTATGTAGGCTGCCTCTGGCCTCCGAACTCTGTGATCCTTGTGCCTCCGCTTCCTGAGTGACTGGAATTACAGGCTTGCGCCACGTGCCTGGCATGTCCTTGACTATGTGCTGAGGGTCTGCTCTTTGCTGGGCACTGTGCTCTGAAGGCTCAAACACAGACCCTGTCCTCAGAGATCTGCCATTCTAGTGGGGCTGGCACATCATAGCAAGCGGGGAGAGCACTCGGTTTGTCAGGGGCTGGTAAATGCTGCGGAGAAAAATAAAGCAGAGTGGGGGAATCGGGGAGATAGGGTGGAAGAGATTAAAATTTTAGTGTCAGGGAGGACCTCACTGAGAAGTGATATTTTGAGTAAAGCTCTGAAGGAGACCTAGGAACAAGGTAGGCGGCCACCTGGTGGAAAAGCATTCCAGGTAGAGAGAAGGGTGAGTGCAAAGGCCCTGAGGCAAGAATGTGTCTGGTGGATTTGAGGAACAGTGAGAGGAGGCCCAGTGTCCCCAGTTCCTGCCACCCTTTGTGTGTGGGAATCAAAAGACCACATTTTATCCTTCAGGAGCTTAGGCGTCAGAACAAAATGACCTATGAACCCTTACAACCCATTCTGGGTAGAGCTGGGACAGGGGCCTTGCTGCCCATTTCTTCCACTTGTAGAATGGGTTTAATGACCTATGGTGACTTGGAACAGGGAACATTATCATCCTGATTCCTCGCCCTGAGTGTCTGCTTCCTAACTGGCCCTGGATTTGAACCTTGGGTCTACCACTTTTCTGTGTGATCTTGTTTTTAGGTGCTGTCCAGTTGGTGTCCAACTCATAGCCATCCTATGTACAACAGGCGAAACAGTATTGTTGGTGCCTCTCTACTATTCATAGGGTTTTCAATGGCTGATTTATTTTGGGGGGGTGGTTTGCCAGGTCCTTCTCCCAAGCCTACAGCACCTGGTGTTTCCTGGTGGTCTCCCATCCAGGTACTAACCAGGCCCGACCCTGCTTACCTTCCGAGATCTGACGGGATCAGATGCCACAGTGGTACAGCTATAGGCTTATGTGATCTTAGGCAAATCATTCTCTGAGCTTCAATGTCCTCACCTACAGGAAGCCTGTAGATCAGGGTTGCGATGAGACTTCCAGAGAACTCTCCAGGAAGTGTATGTGAGTGCCCAGCCCTGACCTTGGCGTTGGTAAATGTTTAAAACCAGAACCTGACATTCTGGTACGAATCATTTTCATAGCTACTGGAAGTTTGTCATATTACTAAAGTCTTCTAAGAACCCTGTGAGGAAGAGGGAGCAAGAAATAATAGTCCTAACTTTCAGAGGGGTAAACTGAGGTCTGGAGAGGGTGAAGGAGTTGCCCAGGGCTCCAGAGGCAGGACTGCTCGGCCTCCCCCAACGAGTAGGGAGGTCCACTCAGCACACGCACACCATGCAACAACAATGACTTTCAGATTTGTGGGCCCGAGCAGGTTTTGCAAGGCACAGCCTGGTGGTAGGTCTGAGGTAAGGATGGTGGAAGCTCAGGCCTTAGATGGGTAGAGTCTGGGGCAGGTCCCTGGGAGAAGAGGAAGAGGTGCCTCATGTGATTGCCCACTTGGTCAATTTGTCCATCCGGTGTCTGGCCATGCTGGGTGGGGAGGGACAAGTCTACAGTCTGTTTCCCACAGCCCCGCCCCAGCTGCCCGGCCCTTGGTTTCTTTGGGCCTCAGGACGGCCCTGTGAGAAACTGAAGTTCAGAGAACAGCATGCCTGGCTTGGCAGGGGAGCCAGGATCTGGATTGGGTCTGCCTGATCCCCAGCCCCAGGGAGCTGGTCAGAGCTCCGGCAGGGGCTGGTGGGGGCCCCTTTGTCCCTTGGCCTGCTTCCCAGCTGTGGCCTGGCTTCCCAGCCCCTGACTAAAGGCCCAGCCCACCAATCTCTGCTGCTTGGTTGATGTAGCCTCAGTCCTGATTTTATGGGGGCTCTTGGCCCCCAGGTTCCAGCTCCACCCTGTCTGCATTAGCTTCTGGGGACCACCAGACTGCCTGGACCCTTGGAAGGAGAAGCCAGGGGCCCACTTTGGTTCATACCTTGAAGGACCTAGACATTCTTAACCCAGCACACACGCAATTCCCCTTTCTTGGCCCACTTGACAGATGAGGAAACTGAGGCACAAAGAGGAAAGACTGTATCCTGAAGAACACAAGTGGAGCTGGGGACCCCCCCCCAAACTGCTACTTTTTTTTTTTTTTTTTCTTTTTCTTTTTTTTTGAGACAGTGTCTCTCTATGTAGCTCAGGCTGGCCCCAAACTTGCTATTCTCCTGCCACAGTCTCCCGAGTGCTGGGGTGATAGGTCTGTACCACTATGCCTGGCCAAGTTCATGCTTGCCCTCAGTTTCTCTAGCTGCACAATGGGAGGTTTGAGCCAGACAGCCTGGAGCTGTGTGGGCACAAGGCAAATGCTGTGTGATTCAACTCAATTTTTTTTGTGTGTGTGTGGTATTGGGGGTTGAACCCAGGGCCTCACGCTTGCATGTTTGCAAGTGCTTGTAGCACTGAGCTGCACCCCCAGCCCATATTTTTACTTTTTTGAGACAGGGTCTCGCTAAATTACTCGCAGACTGACTCTGGTCTCGAACTTGCGATCTTCTTGCCTCTGCCTCCCGAGTCACTGGGATTACAGGCATGCGCCACTGCGCCCGGCTCTGGCTCAGTTCTATTCCTGGCTCCTTCCTCTCCAAGCCATGGACCCTGGGTCATCATTTCATGTCCTTGTGCCTCAGTTTTCTCACCTGTAACTGAGATTGAAAGCCATAGCCACCCTTGAACTGTAGCAAGGTCCACTGAGCAACACACACAGCGTGCCCAGAAAATGAGGGAAGACTGTTGAAGCCTTCTTCTCCACCTTTTGCTGACTGTTCACTTCCTACTCTTCCTGGCGTGTGGCCAGGTGACCCAGGCTGGATGGGAGCTGTGTGTGGATGTGTCCTAGGGACAGGAAACCATCTAGGGAGCTTGCTGTGGTGGATGGCAGGCGGCAGGTCCTTGTGAAGCCAACTCAGGCGGTGCCCGTGGGCAAGGGCACCTTTGGCCCCTTTGTCTCCTCTCGTGCAGATTAGCAATTACCTTTCCTGCTCCTGCAAGCTTGGCCTTTCCTGGGAGAATTACTCCAAAGCAGCCACTGAGCAAGCAGAAGCCGCCTGGCTAATTAGTGGGTGGCCACCTGGGACAAACTGAGGGCCTAGTGACCAGAATTGGGGCCACAGATGCCTCGGGGGTGGTACCAGTTCGGCAGGGACACCACACAGTGCCAGCATGGCTTTCCTATGGGGGGCATTAAATTCTGGATCTATAGCATAAGTGACTTAAATAAGTCAGTTTTCACTTTGCCTCTCTGGACAGCAGTTGCCTCATCTTTAACTTTGGGCTTAGGGGATGTTTGGAACCCCGGACCTAAACAAATAGCGCATGCACTCTGTAGACATCGTTACTACTGTTACTGTGGCCACTGTCACTGCCTTGGGCCTGCGAAGGCCCAGGTGAGGGAATATAAGGAAAGCATGCTCAGTGGCAGCCCTTAGGTCCCTATTATGCCTTGTTCATACACAGGCAGCAGCAGAAGCCCAGCTAGGCCTCAGTTGCAAGAGAGTGGCTTGATTGCTCCATGCCTGAAGCTCTTTTGCTCCTCTGTAAGGTGGAATCATCCAGATGCTGCGTGTGGTGTGCCGTGGAATGGGGCCTGCCGTCATATTCAGTAAAGGTGGGACCCCACGCTCCATCCCTCCCCATGCCTCAGGAGGAGCATTTGGCAGGGCCATCTGCCTGTGGCATGTGGTGGTCAGGGAAAGGTCCCAGAGGAGGCGGGCTCACCGAGATCTGACGGGACAGACTCTAGGGGCAGGGGGGGTTCAGTGTAAGCAGAGTGTGGAGGGGCAGCTGGGCAGGCTGTGTGCAGAGTTACCATGGAGGGCCAGGCCCCGGATGATGGGGCAGCCTGGAAGTCATGCAGGCTGAGGGAGGGCAGAGGCTCAGAGAGAGGGCCCACCTTAGACCCTGATGCCAGGAGGCTGGTTCAGGGACCATGCTGGCCTGGGGCTTCAGGGAGCTCCCCCAGGCCCTTGGGAGCTCATGGAGCACAGTTGAAGGTGGCCCCAGCTTGCCCTGGAGAATGGCCTTTTCTGGCAAAGTGACCTAGGAGCTGAGACTCACCAAGGAGCTAAGCAGAGGATGGGTATCCCCAGCAGTGGCGACAGCCTGTGCAGAGGCCTGGGAGTGTCATCCAGGAGCTGGGGTGAGCAGGCGGCCTCACTCAGGATGCTGATGCCCCGCAGATCAGCCTGGGGTTCATCTGGGCACTGGGGAGCCACAGGTTTGGGCAGGCAGTGTTGGGGTCTGATTTTCAGGCAAGGCATACAGTTCTGATTATCACAAAGGCTGAGATAGTGAAACTGGAACCCCGAGGGGCTGGAAGCCACCCTGTCGCCTCCCACTGGTGTCCAAGCTGGGCAAACCCATGCCGCTGGCCTCTAAGTTTCCACGTGTGTCCGGGGTGCGCCGAGGGCCTCCTGCTTCCCAGAGTGGTTCAGGGTGAGATCAAAACTCTTTATGACACGCCTTCACCCAGGGACCCTGCGATGTTCACTGAGGAGGAAACAGGCACAGAGAAATGAGTTGCCCAGAAGGCAGAGCTGGGAGTTGAATCCAGGCTCTTCTGACCCCAAGATATTTGCTGCCAGTCCCCCCATGCTCCTGTTTCCCAAGCCTGGTGGGGGTGTGGCCCCATCCCTGGGCAGTTCCCCAGGGTCCAGTTAATCCCCTCTCAGGGCCCACCGACACAAGAGCCAATTAGTGCCTGCACGCTGGGGTGGCACACCTGTCCCCTGCTCCTCGAGGCCCAGCCCTGCCCAGATCCTTCAGCCCCACCCTGGGCTCTAGAGGCAGATGCTTCCTCTATTGCACCATCAGGAGAAAGGACGAGGCTCAGCTTCCGTCTGGGAAGCTGGGGGAAATAAAGGGAGACTAGTGTCTCAGCGTCAGGATTTTTCCAAGCGTTGGCTGGGCCTTCCATGGAGACCTGACTTGTCCCCTCCACCCACAGGCTCCTCTGTCCCTCACTGCCTCCCTCTCCCCAACGTGGGGCCATGGGCGCCTGCAGTCCCCGGTGACAGGGGCTGCTGGTGGCATTGGCTGTAGTTTCTCACCTGCGTGCAGGGTCTGGCTCCAGTGAGAAAGGAGGAGGAGGAAAAAAGGTCCTTGAGATGGTGACAAAGGTCTGAGTGTGGGCCGCGAGAGCAGTCTGTTTCCAGGCAACTGCTCTACCCTGGGCTCCCCGCGGTGGCGGGCACATCCGTCATGCTGCAGCTCTGCTGGCGAGGGAGCTCGGGCTGCCCGCCTGGCAGCCCAGGCACACGTCCCACGGCCCCCAAGCTCAGCCCTGCTGAGGACGTGAGGCCCTGCAGCAGGGCTGTGTTAGAAAGCACAGTGTGGTCATGGCTACCGCTGGCTAAGCACCTGCTGGGTGCCCAGCCTCAGACCTTGTGCATATCAGCAGAGCTCCCGCTTATCCAGCCAGGCAGGATAGAACAGTGTCTTAGTGTGCAGGCTGTGGGCAGCAGGGTTAAAACCTCACACCATCCTGGGTTCGCTGTTTGTCCTTAGGAATGTTCCTCTGCCTTGCTAGCCCTCAATTTCTTCATCTGTGAAATGGACATAATAGGTTTCGCCTCATGGGTTTGTTCTGGAGATTAAATGACTTACTGGTAATGCCCTAGGCATAAGACTTCACACGGAGTAAATGCTTGATAAATGTGAGTTGCTTCTTTTTTTATTGTTAGTTGGTTAATCGTTTGTAAAGAGACAGAGGGGCCAGGCATGGTGTCCATGTTTGTAATCCCAGCACTAGGGAAGTTGAGAAAAGAGGGTCAACATGAGTTAGAGGCCAGCCTGGGCTACACAGTGAGACCCTGGAGGGGGTGGGGGAGAGAACTCCCATGCACCTGTGGGAAAGCAAGGAGCAAATCATCTAAGCAACCAGACAGATCTGGGTGGGGGTCCTGTTTACCCCACTTTTAACCATAGGACCTTAAGCCAACCACTATACCCCTCTGAGCCTCAGTTTCCTCTTGACTAAATTGGGGAGATAATTAATATGTGCCTGAGGCCCTGCCCTCCCCCAGCTTGTGTCAGAAGCCCCATCTGTAGCTGGAAGGATTAGTGATGGTGAGGTCATGGGCTGGCCCCAACCCTGGCAGCACTCAGCACCCATAATGGCCATTATTTGGCAGTCCTGGGCCATCGTCCTCTGGGTGCCCATACGGGGGGCAGGGAGAGGAGTTGGGCTGCCAGGCTGCGTGTGCAGGGCCCCCACCCTGCCCGTGTCTGGGCTGCTTGGCTTTGCAGGCCAGCCTTGCTGCCTGCCCCAATTAACCTGCTGGTCATCTTGATTGCTCGACCCTCTGCCCTTGGGCTGCCCGACCCCATCCCTCACCCTTCCCTCCACTTCATTTATGGAAACCACCTCCGCGGTGTCCTGGAGAAAGAGGAGGAAGAGAAGGAGGTGTCTGAGTGCCAGGGGGCTGGGCACACCGCTGGCCTTTGTCTGGGTTGGGCAGCCAAGGGAGGCTCAGTCCCCCAGGGCGGGCCATGCTGCCGGCCTGCTGGCAGCTCAGGCAGGCCGTGTGGGCGGCAGGGCCTGGGCAGGCTTGGACTGGTAGTGGCCTCCTGGGACCGCCTGGCCCACTCCAGAGAGAGGGAGGCCTGAGCCCGGGAGCAGGGTGGGGGCGACTGTATCCTTCTGGTGCCCCTTAGACACATCCCAGCACCCACTGTGTGCCAGGAGTTATGGCAGCCCTAGGAACTAGGACACACTGTCCAGTCCTGGGGCCTGACAGCCTGGGTTCAAATCTCTGCTCTACTCTTCCAGGCATGTTGCCCTGCCTTTCTGGACTCTGTTTGCTGGTTTGCAAAATAAACTTGACCACAGTCCTGCCTCAGTGCTTGGAGTCCTGCAGTGGGGGAACAAAGAGAGCTCCCCATGATGCTAGTGTTGTTTCTGTCCTTGACTGTGCCCTTGAGAAGGGGCTGAGCTCCTACTGTGTGTCAGATCCTGCCTCCTGGAGAGAATGCAATTAAGAAACATCTACTGAGCACCTACTGTGTGGCAGCATCTAAACTCTGCAAGGGTGATCTTGGGACTGAGATACCAACAGGGGCTGGGGTTGTTGGAGAAAGAAGGAAGAGGAACGGAGGGAGGTGATATGTGAGGTCCTACTGTGTGCCAGGGTCTTTGCTGAGCCCTGGAGTCTGGGGGAGAGCCAAGCCATACCTCTTTTGAGGGGGAAGGACGTCGAAATCCAGAACCTGTTGACTGTGACCCATGGTAATCTGATAGAGGAGGTGCAAGGGGCTGCCAACCTAGTCTTGGGGCTCAGGGAAGGCTTCTTGGAGGAGGTAGCCTGGAATCTTGGCATCATGGTCCTGTTCAAAAATTCCTCTCTGAAACTGCTCGGTAATGTCATGGTCAGGCCTTGGATTACACATGCCTTGGACTCGCTATCCCAGAGGGGACTGTTTCAATTTGCTGTCAGCTAACCTGCCCCCAGACCCATATTCTGTTCCCTTCTGCTGCCCTGCTGGGGTCTGGGCAGCAATGGCTTCTGCATTGGCTTTCTGGCTCCCTTTCACCCCTCCAGCCCTCTCCCCCAGCAGCCAGAGCAATCCTCTGAAACATAAATCAGACATCAGTGCCTAACCTACAACCCTCCCGTGGCTCCCCAAGGGCCTCTTAGGACAAAGACCAGACTCCATACCGCAGCCTGCATGGCCAGCCAGGCCAGGGCTGCCAGCCCTCCGGCTTCAGCAGCCGAGGAAGGGACTACATCCAGGCTGAAGCCTCCACCTGCCCATGCTGCCTCCCGAGGGCACAGGGATAAACCTAGTGCAGACAGAACACCTCCCCCCACACACACTTCGGCTCCACCTGTAAGGGGTAAGCAGTTCAGGATGGTGGCGCAATGTGGTCCCCGTGCCTGGCTGTGTGGCCTTAGCAGGCAGTCCCGTTAGCTCTGTGCTTCAGTTTCAGTTTCTCCACTGGTAAAATAGGGAGGTTGCATGGGTAGTGCCCCCAATAGTCCCATTCAGAGTGCTGGGGCCCTTTGGCCCCCTCCACACACTCTCTGACTCCCATGATGGGCAGTCTCTGGCTCACCCCAGATGAAGTCCACAGAAGAGACCAGCCACTGCGGAGAGGTTACCACGTGGACTCCGGTAGCTCTTTTGACCCTGAGGAGACATTGAGGCCCATGGCGAAGGGGCTTTTCCTCAGCTCACTCTGTTAGCTGCGCCTTTCTGTGGTGAGTGGTTGGTGAGAACCTTTCAGGACAGATCACAAAAACTCAGGTAGCTGGGGATTTTAATCCCTTCACTTGGAATTGAGATTTTGTTATTATTTTTCATTTCAACTTAAATATACAGTGCATTCGCATTATTCAAAATGGAAAAGTTTGGAAAGATTTGGTAAAAGTCTTCTGCCCACCCCCTGTTACTCTCCCCAGCCTATCAGCTCCCTTCTCAGAAGGCATCTCTGTGACCTCCGTGTCATCCTTCCAGAGGTATTTGATGGCTGTGTGGGCCCACACTAGAGCTAGAACTGGTCAGGATCTGGGTCGGCCCCCTGCCCACTGAGAAGGACCTGGGAGCTTGGTGAGGGTGGAGCCCGCCATCCTCACCCAGCACCAGCCCCCAGCAGGTCCCATGAGGAGACTGCATGGAGTTGGCTGTTCTGATTTCCCCAAAGAAGGCCCAGGGTCCTGTCTTCACAGAGTCTCTGTGTAAGTAGTAGAGAGCAAAGACCACTGAGAAACTTCTCTTGGCCTCTCTGAGCACCTCAGCACCATCGCCAGGCAAGTTGGGGGAGGTTGGGGGAGGTGCTGCAACTCAGCACCGTCTGGGCCATGGTGGGGCTTGGGGGGCTGAGTGAGGGTGGACCCTGCTTTTTGAAACAGGCTCAGCAGGTGGCCTATGCTCTGTGTGGTAGACAGACTCTGTGTCCCAGCCTTCATGGACAGTTTCATTTAACCTTACCCTGTCTGCAGCAGGTTGTTGTTAGGTGCCCTCGAATCCTGTCTGCCTCATAGTGATCCTTATAGGGTTTTCAATGGCTGATTGTTTTGGGATTGCCTTGGGAATGGATTGCCATATCCTCCTATTTTTGTGGTGCTGGGAATCAAACTTGGGACCTCAGAGACTGCAGAGCAGTGCTGTACCAACTGAGCTAAATCCCAGCCCCCTGCAGCAGGTAGATACCATTAATTCCCTGTTACAGCTGTGAAGGTGTCTTAGAGAGATGGAGTCCCTTGCCTGAGGTCACAGGGCTGGATTTGAAGTTGGGTTTGCTCAGTTCCTAAGATTTCCCACCATGCCGTGCAGTGAGAGCTTGATCAATATTGTGAACTCGGCTCCTGTGTGGTTGTGCAGTGGACACAGAAAGGGCCAGGTGGATGAGGTGGTTGTGTGGCGGCAGCTCAGGCTTTGGGATTTCCACCTCTGGCTCTGATGTTCACTTGCTGTGAGGCCTTGGGCAGGTCACTGCTGTCTGTGCCCGAGGACCTCTACTAGCCAGAGGTTGGCTCCTGCTGGTCCCTCCTCCGGATCAGTCCTGTTGAGTAGGGTGAGTGGAAGGGTTACGGCAACTTCCTCAGGGGCTCAGGACATTTGGGTTGGCAGATGCCATAGTTGAGCCCCAAGAGATGGGACCAGGCCAAAGCTGAAATCCACAGGTGCACTAGCGTCTCTCTGCTTGGCTGTGTGACTTTAGAGCATTCTCTTTCCCTCTCTGAACTCTACCTCATGTCTCTAGGCTCCCTGAGGTGACCTTTTGGTGGAAACAGGGCTAGTGCTGAAACTTTCTGGCAGAACCTATGTGAGGAATAAGAAAAGGTGGATTTTAGTGAAGCTTGGCGAACTGTAAAGTAGGGTTCCTCTGTCAATCTCCTGTGTTTTCAGAGCCACCTGGCCCAACCCATCCTCTGGCTGAGGGTCAGTGAGTAGTAAACCATGTTTTTTTTTTTTTGTTGTTGTTGTTGTTTTTCAAAGTGTAACATTGTGAAAGGCAATAGAATCTCATTACTTAAAACAATTCCTATTTCCAGTGTACAGTGACAAAAAGGCTCCTCTTGGTCCTGCCTGCTGACTACCCAGTTCCCTCCTTAGGGCCACTAAGCATATCTTGGGTATCCTTCCAGAGATGTTTTAGGGATACATACATGTAAACATACATGCACTTATATTTCTGGATTTTATTTCTATTCTTACACAAATACATTGCACACTGTTCTGTAGGGCTCTGTGTGTGTGTGTGTGTGTGTGTGTGTGTGTAAATAACGGCTTTATTGAGATATAATTCACATACTACACACATTCACCCTTTTAAAATACAATTCAAAGGTTTTTAGTGTATCCAGGCACAAGCCTGTGTAACGATCACCACAGTCAATTTTAGAACATTTTCATTACTTCAAAAAGAACCCTCGTCCCTCCTCTCCCCTGCTTCTGTTCCTCACCTGAGCCAGGCCCCAGTTGGCTCTCTGTCTCTATAGACTTGCCTTTTCTGGACTTTTTATAGGAATGGAATCATACAATATGTGTTATCTCGTGACACACTTCTCTCAACGTTTTCAAGGTTCATCCGTGTTATAGCATATATCAGTACTTCGTTCCTTTTTATTACCAAATCTGCTATCGCACAGGCATATCACGTTTTATTTATCTACTTAACGGTTGATGGACACTTGAGTTGCTTCCACATTTTGGCTACTGTGAGTAATGCTGTTATGAACACTCATGTACAAGTTTTGGTGTGTATACATGTTTTCAGTTTTCTTCCACATATGAATGGAATTGCTAGCTCATATGGTAACTCCACATGTAACAGTTTGAGCAACTCCCTGTTTTCCAAAACAGTGCACATTTTATATTCTCATCAGCACTGGAATCTCTCTACATCCTCGACAACACTTGTTATTCTCTGACTTTGTTTAGAGTCATCCTAGTGGGTGTGAAATGGTATCTTATTGTGGCTTCGCTACTGTTATTGTTGTTGTTTTAAGACAAGGTCTCCCTGTGTAGCCAAGGCTGGCCTAGAACTCACTATGTAGCCCAGGCTGGCCTCAAATGTGCATTGATCCTCCTGCCTCAGTCTCCTGAGTGTCTTCCTTCCTTTCCTTCCTTGCTTCCCTCCATTCCTCCTTTGCCTCCCTCCCTCCCTCTCTCCTTTCTTCCCTCCTTCCCTTCTTTCCTTCCTTCCTCCCCCCTTCCTCCCTCCCTTTCTTGCTTCCCTCCTTCCTTCCTTCCTGCCTTCCTTCTTTCCTTCCATTTTCCATTACTAGGGGTTGCACATGCTAGGCAAGAGCTCTACCACTGAGCTATACCCTAGCCCCTTCTTATTTTATTTTGAGACAGGGTTTCACTGCCCTTGAACTTTGTGATCCTCTTGCCTCAAGTCTCTCCAGTAATTGAGATTACAGGTCTATGCCACCACATCAGGCTTCTTTCTATTTTCTTGATGGTGTCTATCGAAGCACAAAAGCTTTTAATTTTGAGGAAGTCCATCTTGTCTAGTTTTTCTTCTGTTGCTTATATTTTTGGTGTCATATCTAAGAAACCACTGCCTAATCCACAGTCACAGAGATTTATCCCTATGTTTTCTTCTAAGAGTTTTATGGTTTTAGCTCCTACATTCTTCAGGTTGTTTTTCTACTAAACAGTAAATCTATACACTGTCATGCATAAGTATGACAGAACATAAAAGAACTTTCTTGTTCTTTTTTACAGCTGTATAGTATTCAATTTTATGGATGTACTATAATTTATTTATCTAGTCTTCTGTTGATGGGCATTCAGATTGTCCCCAATATTTTTCTCACACAAGACTTTAGTGAACATCCTTGAATATAGATGGCCATTTCACACACGAGTGAGTTTGTAGTGAGGAATAGAATTGCTGAGTCTGAGGGCATATGTTTTTGGACATGATGTGGCACTGCCCTCCATTGATGGGGTACCAACTTTCATTTCCAGCAACAATGTCTAAAATGTGAGCCATTCATATATTTCCCTGTTTTGGGAGCCCAGTGTATATGGGAACTGTGCATCTCTGCATGATGACCCTGAAAGGTCAGAAGGAAAATCTGCACTTTACTGGGATCTGAGGTCACGTGGTCTGGCTGGCTCCCCAAGCTGTTCAGTCTCCTCCACCCTTTCCTGCCCTAAGTCTTCAGAGTGCCTCAGCCACTCCTAAAATAACTCCCAGAAGAATGCAAATTGGGCAGGTGGTGCCTGGAGAATCTCTATCTAAGATCACACTTATGCAACTGGAGCTGGCAAGGGGACTGTCACCAGGGAATCTTGAATGAGCACCTATTGTATGCTGGCTGCTGGGGACAAAAAGGGCCTCTGCCCTCAGGCTGCATCCCTCCTAGGAAGGTGATAAGACTCACCAGCAGATTTGAGGGTGTGGTCTGGCTTAAGGGCTGGGCAGTCTAACTATTTCCTTTTCTGCAGTGCTTGGAGGTGGAACCCAGGGCCTCCTGCATGCTAATAAGCAAGTTCCCGGCCCCTGAGCCACATCCCCAGTCTGGAAGTCTAGCTTTTGGTAAGGCAAAAGAGGGTTCAATCCTGACTCCAAACCCATGGATCTTTGGCCGATGACAAACTCACCTCCCTTCTTGGTTCCTCACTTTCCTCTCCGTAAAATGGTATTATTAATGGTTGTTGTTGTTGTTGTTAGGTGCCGTCGAGTCGGTATCCGACTCATAGCGACCCTCTGTACAACAGGGGAAACACTATTATCAGTGCTTCTCTGCCGTTCATAGGGTTTTCAATGGCAGATTGATTTTTGGGAGGGGGTTGCCAGGTCCTTCTCCCAAGCCTACAGCTTCTGGTGTTCCCAGGCGGTTTCCCATCCAGGTACTAACCAGGCCTGACCCTGCTTAGCTTCCGAGATCTGACGGGATTGGATGCCACAGGGCTACAGCTGCAGGCTTTATTAATGGTACCTACTGGCATATCAAGAGTGCTTAATACACATTAGCTATTATTATCCTCATTGGCAAAGTGCTGTAGGAAGTCTAAGGGAGGAAGTAGAGCCAGGGGGTCAGGGAAGGATGACTCTGGTGCAAGTGATGGCATTCCAGGAAAAGGGACACAGTGTGTCCTGGCTCAGGACGGCCGCAGGGCTCAAAGGGCTCGTGGGTAGGAGAAGCAGCCTGGGAGGCTGGAATGTCAGGTTTGTGCTGGGGCCTCTGGTAAGAGGAGCTGAGCCAGAGCTGCTCCCAGATCTTAGTGTTTGGGTGCTATCTGTTGTGTAGTGATGGGCCTCAGAAGGACTGTCAAGCTGGCAGCCCTGCTCAGCATGTCCCATCTGGAACTTGGAAGCAGTGTATAAGAATAAGAGTTCTAGCCAGGCGTGCTGGTGCACGCCTGTAATCCCAGCGGCTCAGGAGGCGGTGGCAGGAGGATCGCAAATTCGAGACCAGATGCAGTCTGCGTAACTTAGCGAGACCCTGTCTCAAAAAGTAAAAAAAAAAAAAAAGTTCTGGAGACAGGCTGCCCAGGACTCAGCAATTCTATTCCTCACTACAAACTCACTTGTGTGTGAAATGGCCATCCATATTCAAGGATGTTCACTAAAGTCTTGTGTGAGAGAAATATTGGGAACAATCTGAATGCCCATCAACAGAAAACTAGGTAAATTATATTGTTATTGTTAGGTGCGGTCGGGACGGTATCCGACTCATAGCAACCCTCATAGGGTTTTCAATGGCTGATTGTTTCGGGATTGCCTTGGGAGTGGATTGCCAGGTCCTTCTCCTGTTTTTGCGGTGCTGGGAGTCGAACTCAGGACCTCAGAGACTGCAGCGCAGCACTCTACCAACTCTACCAACTCTAAATCCCAAATTGAATACTATACAGGTGTAAAAAAAGAATAAGAAAGTTCTTTTATGTTCTATCATACCTATGCACGACAGTGTATAGATTTACTGTTTAGTAGAAAACATACCTATGTGACCTTGGCCAAGTTTGTTACTTAACATCTCTGGGCTGCAGTTTCCTTAGCCATAAAAAGGAGTTATTCCTGCTTCCTGATGTCACAGTGAAGAATGAATGGGTTAATGTGTGTAAAGCAGTTAGGCCAGTGCCTGGCACATGGTAGGTGCTTAAGAAATGTTAATTGGAGCCCTGGCTGGTGGTGCAAGCCTGTAATCCCAGCGATTTGGGAGGTATGGGCAGGAGGGTAACAAGTTCAAAGCCAGAGGCAGCCTGCATAATTTAGCAAGACCCTGACTAAAGATTTAAAAAAAGGGGTGGGGGGTGTAGGGATGCAGCTTAGAGGCAGAGCGCTTGCAAAGTGTGCGTGAGGCCTTGAGTTCAACTCCCCAGTATCATGCACACACAAAAAAGTTAATTGGAGCCAGGTGAGGTGGCACATGCCTGTAATCCCAGTGGCTCAGGAGGCGGTGGCAGGAGGATTGCAAATTCGGGACCAGAGGCAGTCTGCATAATTTAGAAAGACCCTGTCTCAAAAAAAGTAAAAAAAAAAAAAAAGGGGGGGGTGTTGAGGACTGAGGGTGCAGCTCGGTGGTCCAGCACTTGCAGAGCATGCAAGCGCCAGGCCCTGGGTTCAAGCCCCAGTACTGCAAAAAAAAAAAAAAAAAAGAAAGAAAGAAAGAAAGAAAAGAAAAGAAAAGTTAATTGGTGCAGAGGAGCCAGGAGTTGTATTGGAGGGCTCGACGTGTTTCTCAGGTGGGAATAGCCAGGCCCTCTGAGGGCGGGTGAATGCCCAGGTCCTGTGGCAGGATCAGGAGGGCTCATTCATTTATTTTTTTGGTTGGTTAGTTTGTTGAAACAGGGTGTTGCTATGTATATAGCCCACGATCAAAATCTTGATCCTCCTGCCTCAGCCTCCCAAGTGCAGAGATTATAGGCACGTGCTGCCGCCCGAGGTTCTCACTGATCCTTTGAGTGAATATCCGCTGAGCCCCCATTCTGTGGCAGGCTCTGGCAGATATTGGGGCTCCATCCCAGGGAGCCCCTGCACCAGCCCCATGTTGTTAAACTTGGACTGCCATTGCCTCAGACGCTCACAGTCTCCTCTTGTGGCCCACCTGTGTCCTGTCCAGGCCAGAAAGGAATTAGAATTTTAACCTAAGTGTCTTGTGAACCAGGCTTTTCCCAGCTTCAAAGTCAGGACAGAAAGCTAATGGGGACCGGAAAGATCCACTCTGTCCCATTCTTATTCTTATGGATGAGGGGACAGACCAGAGAGCAAAAGTGGAACTGGGCCAGGTTGCTCCCCGGCCCCTAGGCCCTGGGGGAGACGGTCAGGAGCAGTGCAGGCCGAGAAATGCCCCTGGAGTCTGGGTACAGCTTACAGATGGAGCGGTGGGGTTTGCTGATGGATGGCATGTGGGTGAGAGAGAGGGGAGTCAAGAATGTCTCCCAGGTATCTGGCCTGAGCAAGGGGAGATGGAGAAGGTGCTGTGGACGGGGTTTGGCAGTGGAGGCTAGGGCTGTGGACAGAGGAGAAAAGTCCAAATGCTGCCGGATAAATGGGTGGATGCATTTCCCTGGCCATCCAGAGGGGCCCTGGACCGGCCGGTGCTCTCGAGGATGCCCCTTTGGCTCTCTGAAAGCAGAGGAGAGGCCCAAGCTGGAGGTGTGAACCTGGTGTCACGTATGTGTGGAGGGCCACAAGCTGGACCAGGTCCCAGGACTGAGCCCTGGGGATGCCAACATCAAGAGGGCCTATCCAAAGTTCAAGTTTCCTCCGTCCATAAAATTCCCAACATTTAAATGTTAGCCATAAGTTAAAAATTGTAATAAACCCCTGCAGCTCCAGTTTGGCCCCTGGCCTCCTGGCTAGGATGGACCTCTGGTGTGTGGGTCTGAAGTCGGACTGCCTGGATCTAATCCGAGCTCTTAAGCCCCCACTGTGTGCCCTTTGGTGAGTGACTTGGCCTCTCAGAGCTTCCGTTTCCAGATGTGTAAAATGAGAACCACAATAGTGCCCCCCTCCTGGTGCTGTCAGACAGGTTCTGTGGTGACAGTTGCAACCAAAAACTATCTGTCGTGGATTTTATAAGTGATTGAGGCAGATGATGCCTGATGGGAAATGAGCACTGGATTGTGAGTTTGCCTTGGAGCAGCACCCCATGTCTGCCAGGGACAAGCCGCGTGAACTTCCACTGGTTTTAGACCTCTCTGAGAAAGCAGCTTGTTGCTCTTGGAGTTGGGAAATGTCCTGGATGCCTTTGGAGGGCTCTGAGCACTGCCAGCCACCCTCCCTCTCTGCCTCTCTCCTTCCAGCCTCGCCCACCTGCCACATCCCACCCTCTACCCTGTAGCCAGAATGATCTTTCAAAACCCATAGTTCTTACCATGGTCTTTCCCTGCCTGGAGAAAAAGATGTCTAATGGCCCCACTGCCTTCAGGAAAAAGCCCAAGAACCCTGGCCTGGCATGGGGGGGTGGGGGGGCGGCCCTCACCACCCTTCTGTCACACCCTCCCGCCTCCCCTGCTGTGTTCCAGCTGCACACGGCCCCTCCTCCTGCCTCCAAGTCCGCATGTCCCTTGGTGCCATGCCCCGCCACAGCCCACCCTGCACCTCGCCATGGGTGTCCTGCTATTTCTTGGATCCAACATTTCCCATCTGCCACTGATCTGTCCACATCCCCCAGCCTCTTGCTTTCTCTCTTCCCCCTCTTCCCTACAGCCCATGTTCTACGGGCAGCAAGAGCGCCCCTTAAAATGTAATTTGGATGGTGTCACCTGCCTATTGAAAATCCTTCTATGGCCACCTTTGTCACTATGAACAAAGCCACTGCCCCAGCCTGTCCCTCCAGCACAGTTGGCACAGCTTCCCCCCTGTCCCATTCACCACTGCCTACAATGTTGACTGCCTTCCAACCTCTGGGCCTTTTCACAGGCTCCTTGCCTTCTGGGGTGACTTGAACATCATCCCTTCTGGAGGGAAGAGCCTTAGCCACCATACCTCTGACATGGGAGAATCACTTATTCCAGAAGCCAGGCTTCGGGGTCTAGCTGTTAACTCTGTTGCTGCATTGCCTAACACTGGTGTCCACCCTCTCTGCTGGCAAAAAGGTCCATCATCCTTCAAAGACCAGCCAAATGCCACCTCCTCTGTGAAGTCTTCCTTCACATAGCTCCACAGTCTGCCCTGTTCTTGGGGGCCCTCCAGATCATTCCTTCTCATTGCATCTCCTGACAGCAAAGGCAAGCTCCATCAGGGCTTCCTGGGAGCTCTTACTAGCCTCCCTACCCCTCATTATAATTCCATAGAATGGTGGGCTGCTCAAGGCCAGGGGTGTCACGGTAACGAGAGCTGATGTTTATTGAGCACAACTCTGTGCTAACCACTTCCACGTGCCCTCCCTCCATCTTCCCAACTCTTGTGAGGCTGGTTCTCCTAAGTGCCCCATTTTAAAGAGAAGCTAGTGGAGGTTTAAAGAAGTTAAGTCACGTGCCCAAGGTCACCCAGCCAGTCTGACACCAGAGCTGGAGCTTTTAATGAATAACAGCAATAACTATATATAGCACCTTTTACATTCCAGGTACTGGACCAAGACCCGATCAAACGTTTCATCCTCACAATAACTTCTACTGCAACTCTGTTTTGGGGCTGGGGAAACTGAGGCACAGAGAAGTTAAGTAACTAGCTGAAACTCAGGAAGCTAGTCAGAAGTGGAGTGGGCTTTGGACCCATGCCGTCTGGCTCCTGGCCATGCTTGTGTACGCCACGCTGCTTGAGCCATGGCAGCCTCTTCTCTTTGGCCTGCCTTAGGTCCTCTACCTCAGCACGCCAATGCCCAGACAGCTGGCCCTTGGGGATATAGGTTAGTGGATGTGTAATGAATGAGGGAGCAGGGGAGCTGGTGGTCATGGGACCCTGCCCCAGCCATCCTGAAGTCCTATGTCCTGTAGCCCAAAGATGCAGCCACCCTTTGTCCAGGTTCAGTGACCTCGACCACCCTCTTGTCCAGACAGCCCCAGGGAAGGACCAGATCCATAAACATGAGGCTCTATGAGGTGCTGGGCACTGTACAAGTCCTTAATATTATTGCTTTATTGTCATTTAAATGGAGCCTGCCTCAAACAGGCCACCCAGTTCTAGCCACCAGCACTGGACAAAACCTCCATTGAAAAGCCAATTACAATCACTCCATCTAAATTGTCATGGATTTGTATAGAAAATTACATCTCCATTTAGTCCCGAAGCGACGTCCTGGGCATGGACAGAGGGGAGGCTGGCCCATTTACCCGTCCAGCTCAGCGCGGGTGCCGCAGGCAGAGAGAAAGCTCAAGCTGCCAGGTCTTGGCCGGCCCAGGGAACAAAGGCCAGTTTGTGGGGGCCCAAAGAGAAGCTGGGCCTCTGAGGGCGTCTCAGATTCCAGGCCCGGGCTGATGGACCCTGCACCGCCAGCTGGTCTCCCCTGCTGGCGGCTCTGGCCAGACAAGCTCCTGACAGCCGGCTTCAGGCGGCCGTCAGCCCCGCCACCATCAGAGGTGCCTGGAGCTTGGCTTCTGTCCACAGTGCCAGGAAATGAAGGAGGTTGGCCCAGGGATCACCAGACTGGGGTCCCAGAGATCTTGGGTTCACTCATTCATTCATTCGCCTGTCAGCAAGGGCCTGCTGGTAGTCTGAGGGGTGTGATAGTATAGGAATGCACTCCAGCCTCCCGGTGTCCTGGGGTCAATTCCAGACTCTGTCCTCTGTAACCGTGAGGCCACTTAGTGTATTCTTTTAATTCTAAAATAGTCATTACACACCTACTATGTGCCAGAGAGCAGAACATAGTAGAGTCTAGGATAAAACAGTCTTACACTTGGCCCTTAAAGTCCAGTGGGGCATCACTGTTTTGTGAGTGATACACACTCTAAGGGAACCAACAGGGGCCACATGGGCTTTGGGAGGAGCTGGTCACGGCCAAAACCAGTGGGAAGCACACTCCAGGCAGAGGGAGCAGTGTGTGGATGCAGAGGGATCAGCAAGGCAAGCAGATGCAGCAGAGAATGGTGCTGATGGGCCTCTGCCCTAACCCTCAGTTCCCTTAACTGTGAAATGGAGGCAATGATTCCAGCTGCTTGGGACTTGGGCAGAGACTCAGGGAGAGAATGTGTTCTGATACTCAGCATGGGCCTGAGCACATGACACTCCTGGCTAACTAAGGTGACCTCACTGAGCTGGTGCATCTGTCGGCTAGACCCGGGACAGGGACGTTCCCTCTTTCTAGCAGCCCTGTGGGGCAGGGCTCATCCCATTTCACAGATGGGGGAATGGAGGGAACATCGTGGATCGGCTAATTATTTGATATTATCCCAGCAGTTGTTCTTAGAACTTAGCTTAAGGCCCGGGACAAGGCAGACCCGAGAGAGTATTTGTTGAGTACATACACAAGTACACCTGTCTTTGTGCAGGTGTGTGAGTCTGAGTGACTCAAAGACCGTGTGTGCTAAGTGTGACTACTGGTAACTTTGAGAGTGTCCCGTGATTGTGGGTAGTTCTGTGACTGAGGGCATGTGTCTGTGTACGTGACTCTGTGTCCATACTGTGTGTGACTGTCACACACGAGTCCTCATCCACATGCCAGTGGCTGCAGGGCTCTGTTGGACTGACTGTGTGTGACCGGATCAGACTGTGTGCCATGGCCTACCCACGTCTGTCTGGGCCCAGAGGGACACCTGGCAGCCTTCCTGGGATGGCTTCCAGGCCCAGAGGCTATGCTGGGGCAGGACAGGCAGGTGCAGAGGTGAGGAGGGCAGAGTCCCCATCCTTCCCCACCCCAAGCCCCAGCAGGCAGACTAGGAAATGGAAAAATGATCACACCCCGGGCAGGCCGGTGGCTGCTCCGCCAGGGTTTGCTCTGTGCACAGAAAACAAGTTCTTCTGGTATCAGCTCGAGTTTGGCAGGAAGTGGCTTCTGGGTGGCAGGAAGTTGGATTCAGCTCATATCAGCCCCAGCAAGGGGCAGGAGAGCAGTTATCTAGGGTTAAACAGAGTTACTGAGAAGCTGGGCCCCCAAACCCCATACCCGATAGAGTTGAGGGTACAGCCCACCCCTCCTGGTCATTTGGTATGGTGGAGGGGTTGTAAAGAAGAGCTGCCACCCCTTATGTGCCACTTGGGCCCATGACCCAGAGAGCTCATTATCCAGCTCTCAATCCCCCCTTTCAGCAAATGTGCGGACTGAGACAGTGGCTTGTCCAAGGTCACCAACACAAGTGGTGAGAAAGGGAGGGCAGAAAGACAACAAGAAACTTACAACTGTCTAGAGACAAGAGAAAAACCAGGACAGAGGAGCAAATGAAGAGGAGAACAAGAATAGGACAGAGATAGTGGTCAAAGGAATGCAGGGCGATGAGACTGCATCAGTGGGAAGACTTGGGATGTGCTCACTGTGTGCAAGGCCATCACGTGGACGTCACAGCTGACCTTGAGGTCCCAAACCCATTTCCCAGATGCAGGCAGGGAGTGAGACCCAGAGAGCCTCACTGGCTGAGCCAGGCCTGGAATCTAGGTCTGATTCCACAGCTCAGGTTCTTTTAGGTCATGTCCTGGTGCCTAACTTCTAGGGAAGGGAAGTGGCTACCCTAGGATTCCCAATCCTATGAGCTGTTTGCCTCAATGCTCTGTTGAGGAATTCATCCAGTTGGCCAGTGGAGAGCCAGAATTAAACCTGGGCAGGGTGGTTGCAGAACTCGCAGGCTTAACCATGCAACAGGGTGTGCCCAGCACTGCAGAGCAGGCAGGGAAAGTTATGGCCCTGCCCTTGGGCTGGGACCCAGCCACGGGGATGGAGTCCCATAGCTGGCTAGAAACTGAATCTCCCAAGGCCCAGCCCTGGACACCCTTTACCCCCTACCTCCACCAGAGCCCCTGGGGAGGGGCTGCTGGTCCTGCTTTCATTTCTAAAGCAGCGCCAAGCTGTTCGCTGGCCTAGATGCTGATTTGAAGCTAGGTTTGCATGTTGTTTGCACATTACTCAGTGGATGTCAGAAGGTACGCATGTCTCCCTTTCCGGGAGAGGGCTGCCTGCCTGGGGGCCCCCCTGCCCTCCTCCAGACAGCAAAAATGCCAGCCGGCTAGACGGGAGCTACGCCCTGGCCTCTGACAGCACCCGCCTGCCACCACCTCCCCCATTCCCTTCTTGAGCCAAATTTAGGCTGCTCTGCTACTGAGAGATGGGGAGAGCGGAGGCAGGAAACAGTGAGGTTGGAGGCAGCCAGGCCGTGGCCTGTGCAGGGTAAGACTGGCCCAGGGGTGCCCCTGTTCCTACAGCCCTGGGCCTGCTCCCCCCACTGGAATGCAATCTGGGACCGCTGAGTTCTCTGCTGCAGCCTTCTCTGCTGCAGCCAGGGTGCTGGCTGCCCCATCTGTGAGGGAGGAGGGAGAGAGGGAGGGAGGGAGGGGGGAGGTCATGGCCGGGGCAGTGGGGAAAGGATCAGATAGCCTTCTCCTGCCCCAGACACCGCCGCCACTGGGGATGCAGAGCCGGCTCTACTTCTCTGCACTCCCTGCCCCTCCTTGGCATGCCCCCCAGTTTGATTGAAGGGTCGGGGGGCAGGAGCCCGAGGGGACTGGACTCCCTTCAAAAGGTTCCATTAGGCCATCTCCCCAGGGGTCAACTTCTTGTCTTGGTTTTCCTATCTGAGAAATGGAGAGGTTGGAGTCAGAGTGACTTCCAAGTGGCTGCCTGCACTGAGAGCAAGGGTTTCTGGGAAGCTGGACAGAAATTAGGGACTTGGCAGTGGCTTTAGGCCTAGAAATCTCCTAGATTTTTCAGGTTCAGAGAGATGGCTCCCAAGGATGCTGTGACAAAATGGGGGTGGGCTGAACAGTGGGAAAGAGAAAATGATTGGGGCTGCATTTTGACCAGGAATCCAGGGGTGGGGGTTAATAGAGCCCAGTAGCAGTAGCTGGGAGCATGTACTCTGGGGTCTAACTGCCTGGGTTTGAAAGCCACCTTCATTTTCTATCCTCCGTTTCGTCACTCATAAAATAGAGGTAATAAATTTTTCAGGGCTACTGGGAAAGTGAAACGAGGCAGCGAATGCTTGGCACACAGTAGGTGCACTACCATGCCAGCCTCCAGTGTGATTGCTTTGTCTCCCAGAGTGGCTAGGAGGCCATCCCCGCCCCAGCTATAAAGGATATGGACCCTATGGGTAGGCACCGTAGCTCAGTGGTTACATGGACAGCATCAGGATGGGGCTGCAGTCTGTACGACCCTGGGCAAATGGCCACACCCCACTGTGCCTTGGGTGAAGAGCAGCAGAAGCGCCTACCGCAGAGGGTCTGTAAGGATTGCAAGAGATCAAGCTTGGCACAGCGCCTAGCACATAGCAGGCGCTTCCCGAAGGAGACCTGGCAAGATCGAATGGTACTGCCGGGCATAAAGGACAGGTGGGCAGCGTCCTAGGGCTGGGGGCGGAGCAGGGCAGGTGCGTCTGAACTGGGGAGGCGGGGTCGGGAGGGGGACCGCACAGGCAGGCAGGCGCGCGCAGCAGGTGCGCGTGAGATGGGCGGGGCCCCGCGCGGGCGTGGTCTCCAGGTGAGCGGGCGTGCGCCAGGAGGTCGGAGCCTCGGGGAGGCGCGCGGCCGCGGCCCAGCGCCGCAAAACGTCCCTGTGTCTTTAACGCCCTCCTCCCTGCGTCCCCCCACCCCTTTTGTGCGCCCCCCTCTAGCCGGGCTGCAGCCGCAGAGCCGTCCCCCCTGCACTGACAGCTGGTATCTAATTACTGTGTGAGAATGGAAAGTCAGGCTGTCCCAGCTCCGGGGAGAGGGGATTAACGTCTCCTGCAGAATACACTTCCTCTGGTGGGTTGCCATGGTTACTCTCATTACCTGCCTGCCCGCGAGGAGCCCGTGCGAGCCGCTCCAGCAGGCCTTCCGAACCCGGGCCGGCGCGCGCGGGCGCGCGCGTCTCCCCGCTCCTCCCCTCTGGGGCGCACGCGCGTGCGCTGTTAGGAGGAGCGCGAGTAGCCTCACTCCCGCCCCGCCCTCCTGTCCCAGCAGCTGTCAGCAGCGCGCGCGGCCCCGCCGGCCCCAGCGCGCGCTGTCAACAGTCATTAGCTTGCGGGCCGCGCCCCTCCCCCTCTCCTTCTCAGCCTGGGGTGGGGCCCGCACCTGGGGCCCCCTGCTCCTTAGTGCACCCGGGCAGCCAGCTTCTGCCCGGAGGGACCCGCCCACGGGGCCTATGTGGCTCAGAACAGCCCTCTCCAGCCTAGAACCCCTTCTTCAGCGATCCCGGATTCCTTGTCCTAGGCCCTGGCGACTGAGGGAGGCGCCTCACCCAGAGTCCTGGAGAGTGCCCCTCCGCAGTGGTGGTGACAACGGTCATTTATGGGCGTCTCTCGAGGGCGGGAGTATTTGGACACTATTTGGGTTCCTACAGCCCTCCGGTGAGGTGGTGAAAACCATTGTGCATATGGTGTCACCTTACCCAGGAGGAAACTGAGGCCCAGTTTGTCTGGATTGTCCTCAGGCCTGTGGTGATTTCACCTCTAGAGCATCCTCTTGACCCTCCTCGCACCCCCAGGCTGAAATCCTGCAGCCAGGCCCTGATTTTGCCCTGTCTGGCAAGAGAGGCTCTAGAGTGCCTGCCTCCCCCCTCCCTGTTGTTGTCACCAGGATTTGCATTTCCCCAATCCCTTTCCTTCTCATAAGGGTCACTTTGGCCCACTGCACCCCTTCTTTCCTCACTTCTTCCCACACCTTTTCCAGGCACCCCGGATTTAACAAAACCAAATTAAAGGAAAAACGAAAGAGTGAGGGAGAGAAAAGAAAAAAGGAACTATTGAGAGCTGCTTAAAAGATATGGCATTCCTCAAAGGTAGCACTGTTGTTTGGGGGCTGATCCCAGGCACCTTTCTTTGTGGCCCGGGGTGTGCATTTCGGTCCCCCCGGCGTGATTTGAAAGAAGATGGAGGCTCAGTGAAGCAGAAAGGAGGTCTTGGAATATGCGAGGCTGTTCCAGATGGCAGGTGCGACTTGGTGGTGGCAGCCGCTCCACACTAACAGTTGGAGATTGAGCACAAGGGTGGAGAAGAGGCAGGTGCTACGCTGAGTCCTCAGTGCCTTGTTTATGTATTTATTTATTTATGGAAGCCTTATCCCTCTGCCCCGTCCAGGTTTGCAGAACTCAGTGGAACTGTGGGCCTTAAAATTCCTGTATGAATCCTTATTTTGGAGGAGTTTTTGTTTCTAGTCCACAAACCGTAGTGTTCACAGCCAATAGAAGTTAAAATACTGTCAATGCCCCATTTGAGCAATACCCTCCTCAATCATCTGATTGCCCTTTACAAATCATGACCAGCTTCTCTTGGGGCTATAATGAGAGACTTTCTGGATGTTTGCATGAAGCTCTTCATTCTGCTTTTCTTTTCGTTCTCTTGGTTTCTTGTGGTTTTTAAATTTCCTCTCCACCTCTTTCCTTTCCCTCTGGGGCCCCTTTGCAGGGGGCTGACTCCTCTCTCTTAGTTCTTCTTTTAGCTCCACCCAGGGTTGGAATGAGACTTTTCAGGAATCTCCCCAAATTTTCCAAAACCCCAGGCCTGGCTGAATTTATTTACTCAGGGTTTGGGGAGAAGGAGGAAGGGCCACAGTTCCAGAGGCTGGGAGTGGCATGCTGATAGTATGCACAGTGGCTTTTGCCTGGATGGAGTGGCATCCTTACCTTCGCCTGTGCAATCAACCCCCTGAAGTCCCAGGCTCCCACACAAGTGGAAGGCAAAGGTTTGTTTCCTCTAGGGTGGGCTCTGCTGGCTGACTTTGTCTTCCAACAGCAATCTCACTGATTTTCATGCCTTTTCAAGAATTGGATCTGAGCTGGGTATGGTGGCACAGGCCTGTAAACTCAGTACTTAGGAGGCTGAGGCAGGAGGATCAAGAGTTCCAGGTCAGCCAAGGCTATATAGTGATATCCTGTCTCAAAAAACTAAAAAAAGTTGGATCTGAGAGGGCATCCTCTAAGGACTTTCTCTATGGCTTCTTCCTCTACCATAGAGGAATCCAGTTGAGAAATGTCCCTGCTATTGTGCTGTATCCTCTCAGCCATGACTTGCTGTTCCTAGATAGCATACTCTACTAGTATGGTGTTGGTTTGTGCACTGAATGGCACTCCACCAGCCTAAAATGGTGATCCCACCATGATAAGTATGTAACTTATTACTAGTAAGTGACTTTGAAGTTCCAGTGGAGATAGCAGACTTGCAATCCATTAGTATTTGGACTTCACTTGCCATTAAGGACAGGGGCACATTTAATTGGCTTCTTTGGAGAGATAGACAAGATTCCATCAGAATCAAGGGCTTACCTGTAGGATGCTCCCAAGGGTGGCCCATAAGGCCACCTGACAGGAGCCTATCTAATGGCCTGATGAGATGTGCTGATCCCCCTCATTGGTCCATAGTCCTGAACATAACAATCTTCTCATGATGGGCATTCAGATCATTTGAGGAAACTGAGGAAGCCAGAAAAGACCTGCCAAGGGATGACCTTCTTAAATATTAATTAATCTTGCCTGGCAGGATGTCAAAATCCAATGTCAGAATGCTAAGGCTCCTTGTCCTTTCTATCCGTAATCCACAATGAGTCTCTGGTCAGATTATTTATTTATTTTTTTCAGTACTTAGGAGTTGAACCCATGGCTTTGCACATACTTTGCAAGTGCTCCACTACTGGGCTGCACCCCCAGCCCATTCTTTTGTTTACTTTTTATTTTGAAGCAGGCTGCCTCTGGCCTCGAACTCATGATCCTCCTACCTCCACTTCCCAAATCACTGGGATTATAAGCATGTGCCACTGCACCTGGCTGATGTTTTGAATATATACTAATGTTGCCCAGTAAGATTCTTCTGTTTCCACTATTAGGAAAACTGGCTTTCACTGGAGATGAAAATATTAAAATATTAGGCCTAGAAGTGCAGAGCATGTCTATATTTAATGAGCCAGTGCCATTTCTCCACTAGTTACCTCCCTGTCTCAATCATGGAGACATTCTAACCAGCAGTTTTCAAAATCTCTTGCCCTAGAATCATCTGGGGGACCTCTTAAAACCCCCCCAATCATCAGATTTTGTAGGTTTGAAGCAGAACCTGAAAATATGCATTTTTAACAAGTTCCCCTATAGTACTAATGCTGCTTACCAAGGGCACACACTTTGAGAATCACTGTTCTAAGTACTTTGAAATATCAGCAATATTTACGTAGAATTAACTTCCAACCCAACCTCAAATTAGAACTCAGGCTGGTTTTAAAAGAATTGGTGCCAGGTGCGGTGGTGCACACTTGTCATCCCAGCGGTTGGGAGGCGGAGGCAGAAGGATCGCAAGTTCCAGACCAGAGGCAGTCTTCGTAACTTAGCGAGACCCTGTCTCAAAAAAAGTAAAAAATGGGCTGGGGAATGCAGCTCAGTGGCACAGTACTTGCAAAACATGTAAGCACAATGCCCTGGGTTCAACCCCCAGTACCTCAAAAAAAAAAAAAAAAAAAAAAAAAAAAAAAAGAATTGGTGATGTGCAAGAAAGTTGGTAGCTCCATACATTTTTTAAAAACTATTGCTATATCTGGTTTTGTTGGCTTGGGTCCAGTTGGCTGTTTTGGGATTGGATGGTTCTAATGGATGGAGTGTGTTATTGTGGCAATGTTCTTCCCCACAAAGGCCCCAGAGGCTGATCTGGCACAAGTGACCCAATGTTTTTCATGGCTTTTCCCATAGGATGATACAGAGTTCCTTTCTGTTGTTCCTGTTTGGCATTTCCGTGAAGCTGGAATAGTCATGAGACCCCAGGTCCACTCTTGATCCAGTTGTATAAGTAAAATGAACTTCCTTTGTCAATCCAGTGTGCAGCTTGCTAGAGCAATGGATTGTTGTTGTTGATAGGTGCTGTCGAGTTGGATCCAACTCATACAGACCCTATGTACAACAGACAAAATACTACCTGACATTGTGCCATGCCAGGAACTATGTCAGTACTTCTCTGCTATTCATAAGATTTTCAATGGCTGATTGTTTTGCAAGGGAGTAGGCCGCCAGGTCCTTCTCCCAAGCCTACAGCATCTCATATTCCCAAGTGGTTTCTCATCAAAGTACTAACCGTGCCTGATCCTGCTTAGCTTCTGAGATTCCATGGTGATGGCTGCAGGCTGAGCCATGGATTAGATGAAGCTAATTTGGGTATGAGGCAGAACTGGGTGGGTAGGGGCATCCCAAGGCTATGGGGAAGGTGCTTTCTGCTCCTTTAATTAGCAACTCTCCCCTTGTAGCACTGTCTGCCTTCTCAGCTAGGGAGGGTATGCCTCTCCTGCTGCATTGAGCATGAAGGTCATTACCTCTATGGATGCAGGGCATGGCAAAGATGTCTGTGCCACGTGACTGCTGTCAGATCCCTTTGTTACCACCTTCCCAGTGTTCTTGAAGACTAGACAGATATCCTGGTGTTCTTCCCTTATGGTGTTGCACATGTGGTGTCCAGGTAGCCACAGCTCACCAGAGGACAATTCAAGGTATGGCTTTACAGAGCTTGTGTGATCTGAGTTGTGGCTGCCACAGGCCCTCTCCTTTCTGTGTACATCTCTGCTCTAGAGATAGGTGGATTACAGAACCCAAGTTTGAACATCAGCAATCAGTTTTTAAAGAGAGAGCTACTAATAATTGCTCCCCTGAAGTTTCTCTGGGAAAACTTTATGGTCACATCAGATCAGGTACAAAGCCATTGCTTACCAGAGTCTGCCTAAGAATGGAGGTGGGAGATTGGGGCAGGCACTGGACACAGCAGGTAAAACAGTATTGTTAGTGCTTCTCTGCTATTCATAGGGTTTTCAGTGGCTGGTTGTTTTTTGGGGAGTGGGTTGCTGGGTCCTTCTCCCAAGCTGATAGCACCTGGTATTCCCAGGCGGTCTCCCATCCAAGTACTAACCAGGCCTGACCCTGCTTAACTTCCGAAATCTGATGGGAACAGACGCCACAGTGGTACGGCTGCAGGCACTTTGAATTTAGGAAGGCTTATTCCAAGTTTGTGGGACAGTCTTAGCATATTGTTTAAGAATTAAATAAGCCTATGCATTTGTTCTGATGGTGGATATTCCTCCAGGGGACCTATTTTGTAGCTGAGTGGATCAGAGGGACAGGAAATAAGAGCAGATTCCCAAAGTGTCCAAACTCAGTCCAAAAGAAAGAGCTGGACATTTACCAGACTTTATGTTCCAGATGCCTGACACACATTCTTGCTTGATCCATAGGCTATGGATCTTTTTAGGCATATTTTACAGATGAGAACACTGAGTTTCAGGACGTAAAGAAGTAAAGTGACCCCCCCAGGTCACAAAGCTGGTTAGAGGGCACTTTCCATCTCACCTGTCTAAAATATTGTCTCTTCATTGGGTTGTTTTCTTCATCTCTTCCCACCAAATTACATCTCCTTTCAGATAGGTCTGTGTTTCAGCCTGATTGAATTTTATGAACAGGGAGGTCTATTTGCCTTTAAGTAGCTAAACTCATCATTATACCTCTACATTCAGAAGCTCAAAAAGTAGGACCTGTTGCTTTTATTTTTTAAAAATTAACATTTTTTTTTTTTTTTTTTTTTTTTTTGCGGTGCTGGGGGTTGAAACCAGGGCCTCGCGCTTGCATACTTTGTAAGTACTGGGCCACTGAACTGCACCCCAGCCCCCCCTTTTATTTTTTTTTACTTTTTTTGAGACAGGGTCTCCCTAAGTTATGCAGACTGCTCCTGGTCTTGAACTTACAATCCTCCTGCCTCTGCCTCCCAAGCCACCGGGCCACCACGCCTGGCAAAATTAACATTCTTAAAGCCTAAAAGACATACAGGAAAGTACACAGCTTGTAAGTGTTCCATTTAATGTTTTTTATAAATTGAACATGCTTATAGAGCCACACCCAAATTAAGAAATAGAAACCCAGTTGTATTCATTCTCAAGGTGCATGTGTTTGTTTTTGCCAATGCAAACCTCTGATTGTTGTGGTTGTTAGGTGCTGTTGAGTCATACCCAACCCATAGCGACCCTCATAAGGTTTTCAATAGCTGATTGTTTCAGGATTGCCTCGGGAGTGGATTGCCACATCTTCTCCCATTTTTGTAGTGCTGGGAATCGATCTTGGGATGTCAGAGACTATAGAGCGGTGCTCTACTAACTGAGCTAAATCCCAGCCCAAACCTCTGATTAGAAGTGTATTATAACTGACCGATCATAATATTTATCCCTTCTTGACTCCGTCATGATCGTATATGAAGATCCCTAAAATGCTGGGTTAGTTACAAGTCAGCTAATGAACAAGCTAGTCATTGGTGAGCCCTTAGAGACATGTTGGGACTTCAGACAGGATGGGATTCCCCAAAGAACGAGGTAAAAGTAACTCCTGAAAGAATTTAAATCCAAAAGGTCACAAAATTTTACACCTCATAAGTGAAGCTCAGGGAAGTAGAGCAGTTTGCCTACAGTCTCAGACAGGGATGCCAGACCAGCACATAGCCATGCACCCACACTTAAGTGTGGATACAGATACCTGCTATCTGAGAAGTCCTCATTGTAATGTGTCCTGACCAGAAGGGAAGCCGCTGGCAAGATGGCTGTATGGGGCTGGTGAGGTCACACCCCAGGTGACCACACAGGGATGCTGCCCACTAGCTCTAAGATTCAGTAGCCCATACCCCAGATGGCCCTTCCTCCCCCATCTGCTCTCTATTCTTAAGCAGGCCAGTGGCAAACAGATATCCCTGCTTACTTATCAGAGTGTGTCGAAAAAGTCTTTGGATGAAACTAAAGTCTGCAGCCAAAATGCGTTAGGACCGAATGTCCCCACCAGCAGGACCTGTATTCTAGTTGGACTGCAAAGTCTGAGGTCCTAGGCCATCGCTGCCACTCCCCCCAACTACCATCCACTAGGAAGGCCCTGAACCTAACAAGTTGTTGCGATGCTCAGCTCCATTGCACTTGGGCGAAACCTGGCCAGCTGCAAAGCACTTCTCAATAACAATGTTTATGGAGCAGCTCCTGCGGGCCAGGCCTGGTGCAAAGTGCTGCACCCATATCTCATTTATTCCTCGCAGAAGCTCATGGGAAAGGGGCTGCTGTATCCATCCTCATGTTAAAGATGAAGGGCTTGAGGCAGAGAGAAGCGGGATAACTTCTCAGGGTCCCACACGACTTACAGAGTGTCTCAACCACCCTGCCCATCCAGTCGTTCAGGAGTTGTTTATCAGATACTTACTATGTGCCAGGAATTGTTCTTGGTGTGAGCCAATAGATGAAGCCCCATCCTCATGGAGCTGACCTCCTGGAGAGGGGGCTGCTGGGGAAGAATTATCTTAGAGATGGATCTCTGGGTACCTTTCGAGGGAAGCCTGTCTTCTTTTCCTCAAATCCCCTCCTCATGGCTTGCTTTTGATCTCTGAAGCCCTCTAGAGCTCTCTCAGTCTTGCCTTAGGGAGACAATGGCTGAGAACCCCATGTGCCTGGGTCTCTGTGCACCCCTGGCCCTGTGGGTCAGGAACTGTTCACGGAGCCCTGGACGGCCCAGGCTCATGCCCTGGAGTTTCCCCTGCACCCCGCCTCCTCCAAGGTGGGAGGAGGGCAGGGGCCAGTCGGCAGCTGTTTGCTGTGAATGACCCCATCTCCATCCTGGCACACCTTCTTGGGCCAGCTGACAGCACTCATGCCAGCCTGATAAGAGCCTTGGGGGGCTCCCAGCCACCCTGCTCCCAGCCCTACCACCTCCATGTGGCCTGGTGCCTGTTTTCCTGTGCATCTCCCCACACAAAGAGCCCAGGTGCTGTGGCTGGCGCTCAGCTGCTGGAGTGGGGAGGGCAGGTCGTGCTGAAAAGCTTTTCAGAAAGGCCAGGGTGGAGGCAGGAGCCACCCAGGTGATGGGAGCTGGTCCCCTGGGAGCCCAGCCCAGGCCCACAGTGAAAGGTTACTGCTAATTGGCGAGCTCCTGATGGGGCCGCATCTATTTAGCACTCCTCCCTCCCCAGAGACTTGCAGGATGGTCTTGGCACAGCGTGTGATTCGAGAGCTCCCCGCCCGAGTCTGGCACAATCTGTCTGGAATTGTGAACATGGAGCCTCTTGGTTTTTTAATTTGTACTTGCGTGTCGTGGTTCTCTGCCCATTGTTGCTGGTAGATTTAGGAGCGGCAGCCGCCCTGGCTCTGGTCCCCCTCCCTGGACCCCCGGCAGGCTCCCTTTCCTCCCCAGCCCTGCTGTTAGAGGCCATGCGGGCCCTGGGAGCAGCGCCAGCCCTGCCCCTGACCCGTGGCCCGGCCTCAGGGCCCAGCTCTCACCCGCCATCAGCCCTGTCACTAACACAGCTTGTCCACCCTGTCGCAGGGGGCAGATGGCCTGTCGGAGCCCGAGGGCATCTCTCTGAAGCGGGTTGCTGTGGTGGAAGATTTCTTTGACATCATCTACTCGATGCATGTGGAGAGCTCCTCGGAGCCAGGCAAAGCCCCGAAGCACGCTGGGCAGAAGAAAACCTACCGAGCGGTGAGATTTCTGTCTCTGCCTCCGCTGGCAGCCCCAGGCCTTGGCAGGAGGCCATGGGCTCCGCACATGTTGGGCGGGAGGCGGGGCACAGGGCAAGGGCAAGGCAGCCAGAGATGGCTCACGGGGTGAGGGGCGGGTTCCCTGGTCAGAGCACAAAGGAGAAGCAGGCTTAAGGGAAGGAGAGGGAGGGAAGGAGAAGGCCAGGGCAGGGAAGAAGCCCTCCTCTTCCCAGTTCCTCCTTCCCTTGGGCTCCCAGCCCCTGCAGGCTGCTGGGCCAGGGCGGGTAATAAGAATCTAGGAGGCAGTGCTCCCCAGCAGGGCATATTCTGTGTGCCAGATCTGTCTGGGATGCCTGAGCTTACCCAGTTCCCCACCCGCATGGTGAAGTCAGTACTGGGAGTTCCCCAGGGGCAGTCTAAGGACCTGCTCCTCATCCTCAAGGAGGGCACAGTTGGATTTGGGGCAGGAAGGCCTGAAGGCAAAAGCAGACATGTCTCAAAGGCCAGCTTTGTAAGAGCAAGAAGCCACGTACCCAGGCATTCAGTGCTAAGCCTGGAGGGCTTCATGAAGAAGGTGGCATGCACACTGACCTTCTATGTTTTGGGTGGGTAGAAGGGAGCAGAGATGGCAATCTAGGGTAGGAAATGACACACATGTGGAGGTGGAGGGCAAGGGGACCATGGCCAGAACAGAGGCCCCAGCTCTGCCCTGCAGGAGGGGCCTGCTGTGTTGGATGCTGTCTGTCTGTTGGCAGTGCCCACGTCTGAGTTTGTCCCCACGGCTCATGCCCAGCTCTGAGCCCGTGAAGCCAGTCACTTTGTGTTCCCCTAAGCCTCACAGCTATCCTGTGACTGAGCCATAGTGGGCCCATTTCCCAGTGAAGGAAACAGACCCAGAGACCTGAGCTACTTGTCCAAGATCACACAGCACCTGAGCCACAGCTGGCCAGTGTCTTCACACACCCTGTGTTGACTGTCTCCCTAGAATTCTTGAGCTATGCCTTTCTGTGACCGGGCTTCCCTACCTAAGGCAGATGTGACCTCCGCCCCAAGCTGTGTGTGTGGACAGCCTTGGACATAGCTGAGGTGGCTGGGATAAGTCTGATTTTTGCCATATGGACTGATTTCTTAAACAGTCCAACATGTTGGTTGTCCTTGTCCTCAGATGATGGCCTTTGCCCCAAATGAATATTAAGGCAGGTCCCTCTGCCAGGGGCCCCAGAGAGACTGAGGGCACAGGAGATGGTCACCCTGTCTCCTCCCCCCTCCTGCTGTTCCATGATTGCGCTTTAGGAAGTGGCTTGGGGAAGGGAGTCTGAGAGTATTTCCACCTGAGGGCCATCAGACTGGGGCCAGCGGTGGCCCCTTGAGATTGCTGAGACCCAGCACTTTTTCTCAGTATCAAGCCTACAGTGGTGCTGGGCACTTAGCACATGCCATGCTCTGCCCTCAGTACTCCCCATACTCACCTCACTGAGCTGCTCCCGTGGGAAGGCTGCATGCCTGAAGCAGGTATTGCTCTTACCCCTGTTTTAAGAGGAGAAAATGAGCCTGGTACAGTGGCGCACACCTGTAATCCCAGCAACTTGGGAGGCGGACGCAGGAGGATCGCCAGTTCAAGGCCAGAGGCAGCCTACATAACTCAGCAAGACCCTATCTCAAAATTAAAAAAAAAAAAATAATAATGGGCTGGGGGTGCTGCTCAGTGGTAGAGCACTTGCAAAGTATGTTCAAGGCCCTGGGCTTAACCCCCAAGCACCACACACACACACACTCACACACACACACTCACACACACACACACACACACACACACACACACACACACAAATAATAATTACAAGATGAGGGAATGAAGGCTCAGAAAGACACAATCTGCCTGAGGTAACTTGGCTGGCACTCAGAGCCAGGCAGCTGAACAGTACCCATCCCACTTCTCCACAAACCTCCTGTGGTCAGCCAGTAAGCCTGGTCACTTGCTATCATCCAAGAAGATGGGCTTGGGCTGGCTGGACTGAGTGATTTCCCTGGCCCCTCAGTGCCAGCTCCTAGCCTTACCCACAGACTCTTCTTGGCCCTGGTCTGCAGCCTCCTTGCTGTGGAGAGGCCAGGGCTGGGCTGGCTGGTCCTGCCAGTGCTTGTATCCCTTGGCCAAGCGGACTTCCAGCTCTTTGCTCTGCACTTCCTGGCTTCTCGTCCATATGCCCGTCGCGTGCCCCACTTCCTGCTGCCCAGCCTGGAGCTGGCACATGACTGGCGCTGGGCCAGCTGGGCTGCACACAGAGCTGGAATTTCATCAGCGGGGCCAAAGCTAAACTGAGCAGGCCGGGGTCCTCCTACAGCGGGTGCCAGGCCAAGGAGGCCAGCACCCCCTTCCCTGTGGGCCTCCTTGCCTTTCCCTCCTCTTCCCCATCTGTCACCCTCTGATGCCACCCTTTCCTTCTGGAGGTGCAGGGGTGGTGCCAGGCTGCTTTTGTCCCCCTCTTTTCACTGCTCCTGTTTTCTTCCACCCAGGCCCAGCTCCTCAGCCTCATTCTGCAGACACAAAGCCCCCACCCCTTCCCTGCCTATGGAAGGAGCCCCCAAGGAGCCATGATACGATGGCTGCAGACGGGCACAGCCTGGCACCATGGGGGTTTGCATCAAACTCTTGGCTAGGGAGTTTTTGGATCTGTCTCTGTGTGTTTTGCCAAAGCTGAATCCTGGGGCTGCCGCACAGTCTCTAGGGCACCGGAGGCTTTCTGGATTTTTCAGGCCTCGGGTGTGTTCAAGGTAGAGAGAGAGATGGGCAAACTGGTTCAAGGAACCAAGGGAGGCCAGTTCTTTTAGTGGGAAAAAGAACTTTCCAGCTGTTTAGCAGTGAATTAGAAAGCTCATGTAATAAGCTTTCTAAGCCTGGTGTATCTGAACCAGGGTAGATGGCCATTTATGGGGTAGATGATGTAGAGGGATTCCCGTTTTGCGTGGGAAGCCCTCCTTTATTTAGCCTCTCATGCACAGTGACTTGAGGTTCCAAGGATCCCAGGGATCTGTTTTTGCAGGCACCAAGTCTATGGAAGGTTCCAGGTGGTTCTACAAAGTTCCCTGAACCCGCATAGAGGCCTGACCCTTTTCTCAAGGGGCTTTCCTGCTCTTCAGATCTCTGTTCCTGTCTGGGCTGGAGGGACCCCTTTTGCTTCTTCTTTCTCTCCCAGCATTCTGGGGAAGCCAAATTGGCTTCCAGAGCCTGGATCTGGCTACCCAGGCCACTTTGGAGTTGGGGCCAGATGTGGCCAGCAGCTGCTCCAGGCCCACCATGTGCTAATCCACCCGCAGGGCAGAAGGAGGATCTTGTAAAGTGGTGCAAATCCCCCCCGATTGGCCTCATCTGTCTTTGTTGGGCTCTGAGTTGGGGAGTGAAAACAGGGCCTTGCAAGTCAGCGACTCTGCAAATAGCTCCTACCCTCCCTGCCAGAGAAATCGCTCAGTTTTTACCACTGGGAAAAGTGGAAAAGGCGCGTTCACACTTAGGTCTTGGTGTCCAGGCAGGAGGCCCTGAAAGTGAGGCAGCAGGCAGCCCAGGGTGGCTGAAGGAAGCTGCTGGGGATAGGGATCCTGGAGCTCCCCCTCCTTAAACACAGCAGCTCCATCTTTATCTGTTTTGTGCTTTGGGCTTCAGCCTGGGAATCTATTTCTAGAACAGGCTCTGTCACTCTGAAACCATCTGAAAACCACCATCCTATTGAAAAAGCATCCGCAAGGACCGCCCTTCTGGTTTCATCTCGTCTTGTGGTCCTGTGGCCTGGGCCATCCACGCACTCAAACAGAAATAGAGGCCAGGCAAACCAGGAGGGTGAACCGAAAGATGCCTAAAGGAAGTCAAGGTCCCTGTCACAGTGCAGAGCTGGGCTGGCTTCTGTGCCTTACTGATTCCCCAGAGAGCCTGAAGCGAGGCTGCAGATATTCCAGCTGTGCGAGGCAGGGCTTCCCCCTGGCCCTCAGACAGCTGCAAGGTCTCGCCTCTTGCACCCGTCGGTGGGACCCAGGGCCAAAACGTGTGTGCGCAGCGTTCCCTCTTCCCATGGTGTGTCTGCCAGCCAGCCCTGGCCCACTGCTGGGGGCCCTGGCGAGGCCAGGAGAGCCGGGTCCACAGCCCACCCTGCAGAGGGAAGCCTTCCTGTGCCCTTTGCAGGCCGGGTGGCAAGAAGGGCCCTGCCTATCCTGCATGCAGCCCTTGACAAGGCAGCCAGTGGAAGGAGCCCTTCCTGCACCCTTCAAAAGGTGCCTCTGCCCAGTGGTAGCAAGTGAGCAAGCTGCCCCAGAGGCAGCATGGGCTGCTCCTCTGGCACGAACCTCACTTTGGTCTTCCCAGCTGACTGTGCAACCTCTTCCCCAAGTTCACTCAGCTCTTCTGAGGCCTGACCTGGGGAGCCGTGTCCCAGCCACAGCCTTGCCTGTATCCTTTTCACCCTCCTGCAGCCATCAGCCCTTCCTTCAGTTGGCACAAGAGGGACTTCCAGCCCCTCTAGGCTGGAGATGAAGATGTCCACGGATCTGGCAGAAAAGTCCTCCCACACACCTCACTGTGGCTCTTGCAACCGCCAGCTCCAGTCAGAAACGCTGGGGTTTGCCCTTGTCCTTGACCTCCAGAGGAAGGCAGTCAGGGGATTTGGAAGGGAGGCAACTCATCAAGGAGCCTGGCGGCTCCACAGAGCATCAAATCAGTTGAGAACCCCCTGTGTCACCAAAATTAATTCAAGTTAGCAGCTGGCAGGAGTGGGCCCTATATTCAGCTGGCCGGCCAGCCAAACTGGGAGTCACAGCCTGTGGCTCTCTGGTCTTCTCCATCCCTCCGTCCCGGCCACCCCTTGCAGAGAGTAAGCAGACATTTGCGCAGCCTGGTAGGAGTGGACCAAGTGCTGTCCCCTGGAGAAGCAGGGCCCAGCGCTGTCCAGAGTGCCCCCCCCCCCCGCCCCCTGCACCCCCATGCCCTGGGCCAACTTTCCCAGCTGGGCCTCGGTGAGGACGGGGAACGCTGGGGTGATGCTGCCCCTTAGTGGAGAGCAGCGGGAGGACCCAGGCTCTAGGAAACACACGTGAAAACCGGCAGCCAGGCAGCCTTAGCCCAGGAAGCTGGGACTGTGAGATCCTTTGGCCCCCAGAGGCAGCCAAAACTCTGAGCAAGGGGAGAAGCCTGGGCTTCTGGGCCCAGAGCCACCTCTTCCTCACTCCCCTACCCATCCTTGTTCTCATGTTCTGTCCCTTCTCTCTCTACCGTCCATCCTGTACACCTTTCCTCCTCCCTAGCTCTGTGCCAGTGTGGCCTGGAACACTGCCCTAAAGAGCTGTGTGACCTTCCTTAGTCACAAGGAGCAGGAGGGTCCCTAAGAACCTGTCCAGCGTGCAGAACCTGAGGCCCCGGTGCCAGCCTTTCACAGCTTTCCCTAAAAGGTTCTTGATCAAGGCAGCACAGGAAACTGCTTGTAAAAGCTTGTGTTCTGTTCTTAAGCCCAGAGCCAGTGCATTTCTAAGTGGGTCTCAGCTTATCCATCTCTAAGAGGGGCAGTTGTTCATCCTACCCTACAGCAATGTTTATAAGCTTAGTTTTTAGTGGTAGCAATAAAATGTTCTGAGAATACTACTACTCATTAGAACAGAGGGTAAAGACTAGATAATGTTGAAATACTTTGCCTTTTCAGCTTTTAATATCTTCAAATTTTTAAAGCACAAAAGTTTTGCACAAAAGTACCGGTTCATTTTCACAGCCCCTTGCTCCACACATCCCTGCCAAAATGCCTGCCACCAGAGCACAGAGCTTGATGACCTGGTGGCCAAGACACCCCCACAGACCCCCATGGCGTGCAAACCTTTGTCTCCACAGATTGCAGAGACCTACGCCTTCCTCCCAAGAGAGGCTGTGACCCGCTTCCTGATGAGCTGCGCAGAGTGTCAGAAGAGGATGCACTTCAGCTCCAATGGCCTGGAGCCCAAAGGTAGGGGGCGGGTGTCTGGGAGCAGCCCTGCCCTTTGGCACTCAGGGTGCAAGAAAGTGTGGGCCTGACAGTTGTCACCATCCCCAGAGGCCTGGGTGGGTCCATGGTGCTGCCCAGGGAGACTCATATTGTTTTGTTTATCTTTTCTTAACTGTGGCGTTTCACTTAAAAGCCAACAACCCATTTGTCCTCCCCTTTAAGGCCCAGGCCAGCCCCTCTGCTCCCACCCAAGTTCCCGGTGGAAAGGACCACCTGGTCAGTTGTGTAGGCTCTGTCATTCGGGCCACCCAGGCCTTATTCTGGGCTGTTTCTCCACAGAGGTGCATGTGGGTCTGGCCTCAGCCTTTCTGAGGACAGGTGTACATCCCATGATATGTGAATCCTCTTGCCCTTTGGCCCACAACACCTACCAGTAGTGGGCCCTCCGTAGGGTTCATTCCCTCCCTGTGCTCACCCATGTGGTCTCTGATCAGTAGACCCACGGAGGTTGATTAGGATTTAAAACGCGTGCAGCACGTGTGAGCACATGAAGTTGATCTCTTGGGCAACATCCATACTTACCTGCTCCGTCCTACCCCGTGAGACCAGCAGCACCCTACTGCAGCGCCCCACCCTCCATACACCTCAGCTTGAACTCATCGGGGACCATTTGCTTGCAGGTGGCTTTGGTTCCGTGAGATTGCTCAGCACATTTGACTGGGATGATGTCTCTCTACCCTGAGGGATGATGCCCAGGTGGGCCATTTAGCAGAATTTCAGGCCCTCCCCAGTGTGCTATGCCAACCTGCCATGCCGAAGCTCAGGGCTGTTTTGCCTGAGGATGGCGACAGAGTGGGAATGGAGGGTGGGTGTTCATCCAGATGGGGCTCAAGTGGTGGCCACTAACCCAGGGATGGAAAAAGCAACCACCCAGCCCCAGCCAACAACACCCAGGGCATCGGGTGGCATTTCCTTCCCATTGTAGTCATTGTGACTCATGTGAGCAACTTCTGACACCAGCTGACTCACCAAATCCAGAGGCTTTGCTTCCCTGGGAGCCACTGGGCCATGGCTACCTCGTCAGGGCCCGTTGCATGGCCTCTATAGTGTGAAGGCCAAGAACCTCCTCAGGGATGGTACCTGTGTGGAGGCAGGACTGCAGAGCCTGCTGCATGGCTATGGGTCATAGCTTGGCTGCTGCGTGTTGTGAGCAAGTGACTTTACCTCTCTGAGCTTGTTTCTCCTGTGAAGTGGGGTTGACAGTGGTCCCCCTCAGAGAGCTGGTGAGACCTGAGAGGTCATCTCTGTGCTCGGGACAGGGCGCCTGTGCCAGAAGAGCAAGTGCAGCTATCACAGTGCTTGGATGAGGTGGATGCTGAAGGACCCTGGGCAATGTTGTGGTGCATGGACTGGCCACAGGGTGAAGATGGCCACGGCCTAGGAGGGCTTTCCCTGTGTACTCTGCACCCTGTGGGGTCTGGGCCTCAGGAGCAATGTGGGGATCATGCCTATCTGTCAATCCCCTCCTATTCTGGCCCTAATTGTTTCCATAGCAACTGGTGGAGTCAGACTCAGCTGCTGCCTGGACGATCAGGCAAAGCCGCCTTGGGGGGACTTCAGGCTCCATCCACTCTGCTCCCTTGCCACCTATCCCACAATAGTGTGGAGATTGCTCCCCACCCACCCAGCTCCTCCCTGAAGGCTGCATGTCCTCGCTTCTGCGAGGCTAGGAGCGTGGCCTAGTGGCAGCCTGTTCCCCATCCTCACTGGCTGCCACCACCGTGCTGCACCCTCTCCCCTACCCCCAAAAAAGGGTGCAGCACATGGCCAGGAGACACCTAGAATATAAACCAGCTCAGTGGTTCCGTGCCCAGCCTCTCTCCTGGTGCCTGTCTACCCTCAGGGTGACCCCACTTCTTGGTCCCAGATAGTGGACCTTTCCATCAAGGGAGAGGACTCCAAGGAAGCAGGAGATAGCATGGCCTAGGAATCGTGTGGGCTTCTGGTGAGGCAGGCTGGCTGTGCAGCCCTGTTCCTTGCTGGTGTCCCTCAGCAGGTTAGGGAACTTCTCTTGAGCATCTCTGCTCACGACAGATACCACAGTCCTCTGAGTTGTTTATTCCAGCTTAATGCCACGGAAACCAACGCCAGAAAGGTGTTGGGCAAAACCATTCATCCTGGTTCTCCAGGAGAGAGAGGTAAAGGCAGAAGAACTTACTTTCTCACCAGCAAAGGGGAAATAGTTTCTTCCTCTCAGGGCTGTGGGAGTGCAGGGTGCCTGTCTCTCGCCCATGCCCAGACACAAGACCCCCAGGGCCCAGGTAGCCCCACCAAAAGACGCAGGGCCAACCTCCACCAAGTTGGGGTCAGTAATGTGCCCCCCTCCCACACCCAGGCGAACATGTGGGGTCCATCTGCTGGACACAGAATAGAAACCTGTTGGGTAGTTTCTAGAAGCCACCTACGGAGGGCTTTAGAGTCTGGAAGGCTCCCTAGTCTGCTCAGCCCCTGGACCCTCCTGGCCGGCTGGCAGGTCCTTTTGCTCCTCCTCCCCTGCAAAGCAGCAGCCCTGAGGCCTCTTCCTTGCCTGCCATCCTGGCCTCTTGCTGCAGAAGCTGCACCGCACCCTTTCCTCCCTTGCCCTGGCCCATGGCAGGCCTCTTGTTCCTGTCCTAGGAAGGTGTGGCAGGGGAGGGGGGCAGGGACAGGATGGAGACTCCTCCATGGCTTCCGGGGGAGTGCTCTGCTTCCTGGCCTCGTGCTAGAAAGAAAGAGAGGAAGCAGAGCAACCTCTCCACTCAGGGTATGGCCCCAGCAGGAGTGAGGCCTGGGCAGCCCGACCCTCCCCCAGCGCCAGGAGCACCAACACAGGAGGATCTGGAAGTCCAGGGACGGGAAATTGCAGGGTTTCCCGACTTCACCCTCCTCTTCCTCCAGTCTGGGCAAGAGACGGAGGATGAGAACCTCAGACCAGCCTGGCTCCTGGGGAGGGGGACCTCTGGGGCCATGTTGCTGTTTGCTCTGATGTGATAACGTGTCGTTGCGTGGTTGCAAACTCTGAGTTGGCAGTGGGTGACAATGGTTATACTTTCTCAGGGAACAGGCTGTCCCTGTGGGTCAGTTTCTCACAGCCAAGCCACACTCCTCTGCATGGTTCCCAAGTCCCCTCTAGATCCCTCCTTCCCATGCTGCCCACCACAGCCCCATTCCAGCCAGTCCCTCTGCCTGGCAGAGCCTGGCCTGTCTGGCCCCTTTTGCTGGCCTGTCCTCTCTCCATTCTCATATTCGCTGTGTGACTGTTGGATGTTTCTTAGCCTCTCTGTGCTGTGTGGCCTCACCTGAAAGATGGGGTTATTAATAGTAGCACTTCCCTCCTGGAGTTCTTGGGAGCAGAGGCAGTCTGTGTAATTTAGTGAGACCCTGTCGCAAAAACTAAAAAAAAAAAAAAAAAAAAAAAGGGCTGGAGGTACAGCTCAGTGGTCCAGCACTTGCAAAGCATGCAAGAGAGGCCCTGGGTTCAACCCCTAGTACTGCAAAAAAGAAAAAAAAAATTCTCAAAGGATCAAGCTGGGTGAGGTGGCGCACACCTGTAATCCCAGCGGCTCAGGAGGCGGAGGCAGGAGAATCACAAGTTTGAGACCAGAGGCAGTCTGTGTAACTTAGCGAGACCCTGTCTCAAAAAGTAAAAAAAAAAAAAAAAATAGTTCTTGGGAGCATCAAGCAAAAAGGTCCACACGGAGCACTTAGCAGGTGCTCAGTAGTTCTCAGCTAAGAGATGGCATACAAATCCTTTGGATCCTTTTCACGAAGCTTTCTTGAGCTACTCCAGGGCCCTCTTAGCCCTTCCTCTGAGCTCTAATGGACTCCTGTCTGTCCCACTCTGCCCATCTCTCCCTTGTTTCCTGAGCCTGGGGACTGTCACATGTGGTGTGGGTTCCCCTCCTTCCCCTTTCATGCAGCCCTCCAGCACTCTGTGAGGGAAGATTTGCCCATTCACTGATTTCCTTCCCCGGAAAGGAGCTCATCTGTGCCCTTTTGAGCTGGTCCCCGGCTTGGGACTCCTGTTTCCCTGCCTGAACACGGCGAGGCTGGCTGGTCTCATGGCTTCCCCATGCCAGGCCCTGCCCTGTCTAGGCGATCTTTCACACCGTAGTTACTGGCACCAAGATGTTTCTGCCATCTCTGTGCCGAGGAGTTCTTCCAGCCTTCTGGTGAGAGCTCATGAGACCTGCCACCTCGTGTTCCACCTGGAGAACAGGAGGGCCACTCGTGCTTATCGCGTTGATTGACGGATGCCATTGAAGCCCACTGTGGACACATGCGGTTGGCCTGGCCTGCTTCAGCCTGGGCAGAACCTCTGTATCATTGATCCTTTTCAAGGCCGGGGGAAACCAGGCCTGGCGCTTGGGCTGGTTTCAATTTTCCTTGGCAAGAAGGTGTTGAAATGTTTCTCAGGGCATTTCCTCTGCCTCTCTCACCAGCAATCTGCTGGATTATTTAGCCTCCGTGACCCTTGCGGGATCCTCACTCACCCCTCTCCATGGCAACAGTGTCCAGTGCTGCAGTGGCATGAGGCTGTTTGCAGTGGCTTAGGTCTGGCTACCACATGTGTTGCCACAGCAGAGCCAGCCTGTCTCGGCAGAGCCCAGGGAATCCCCTGTCTTTGTTGGAGCTTCTGCCTTAGCTTGCCCCATACTGGCTTTTGATTCCCACTTGGGAGCATCTGCCCCAGGCTCCGAGGCCCTGCTCCAACTGTTTTTCTCGTGAACGCATTCTCTCACATGTACCTGCTCACCTCATGCACCCCTCGTGGGGTTCCCCATGGCTCCGACCCCTGCCTTCCTCTCACCTCACTGTGGTTGTCGAACTCTGCCCTCTCACTGCCAGTCGATGACTCATTTCCTCTCCTGGAATGTCCTCTGCCTGCCAAGGTGCTGCAGTTTGCTGCACACTGGTAGTAGGTGTACTCTGACAGGTCTGTGAGTTTGCCTGGGGCACCCCGGCTGCCCCTTCCCAGCACTCCTGGCTCAGCTTCAGCCCTGGAAGCTGCTTTTGCCCTGTGGAGATGCTGGGGAGGGAAAAGACCATAGAGGACCCTCCTGCTGCCTCCCAAGAGCATCATTCTGGCCATTGTTTTTATTTTTTCCTAAGCCAAAGGGTCACCGGCTTTATTACCTACACTTTCTGATAAGTGGTCACGGCGTTATCTGGCAGGATGTGGGAGACCATCAAGGAAAGAGTACAACTCACTGCCTCTGTGGACAACCAAGTGCATAGCCTTTGTACCCCATGGGGCCATTGGTGGGTGGGTGCCTTTCACAAATGGTGTATCGTTCAGCCACCAGACAACCTCGTCTTAGAGGAAATGGAACAGAAGTGGCAATGCTCAGTGTGAAGGTCCACAGTCTGCAGACAAGGACCATGGCTCCTTTTTGTGACACCTGGCCAGGGCCTAAAAGTAGTTCCCTGGGGCTAAGAAGTCATGTCTAGGTTGATAGGTTGATGGTGGCCTGGCCAGGAGAAGGGCACAAAAGTACATCTTGTTTTCCCACACTCCAGGCACCTGTGCCATGGGGCCTCTTGGCCCCAACCTGTGAGATTGCTCTTTAAGAAGGAGGGTGGGGAGGAGCAGGATATGGTTGCACATGCCTGTGATCCCAGTATTTGGGAGGTTGAGACAGGAGGATCGAAGTTTGAGGCCAGCCTGGGCTACATAGTGAGACTCTTGAAAATAAAAGGGAGGAAGTAGGTGGTGGGAAGGGCTGCCTGTTTCAAGCCAGTTTCCAAGACATTCTGTTAGTGACATTTACCTCTTCCCTCAAAGAACAAAATGAAACATTATATGTGTCACAATATAGTTTTAAAAAGCAAAACAACATTCTTAATTTTTATAAAACTTGATAAAAACTATTGATCTGCACACTCACAATCTTACATGTATCCCTGCTCCTCGGGGTCCAGCCTGGTCTGGAGCCCGTTGTCTGCAAGGCTGGTCCTACCCTGGCCAAGCAGGAGCTCCTCTTGTCCTCTTTAGGTAGCTTTGTCCCTTGTTGGCAATTGTGGTAAAATATTTATAACATAAAATTTGCCCATTTAATAATGTTTAATTATACCATTTTAAGACTCGTTATGTTCCCACCATTGAACAACCATTACCACCAACTATTTCCAAAACCTTTTCATCACCCAAACAGAAACTCTGAACCCTTTAAGCATTAACTCCCCATTCCCACCCCAAGCCCCTGATAACGTCTCTTCTACTTTCTCTCTGTAAATTTGCCTGTTCTGTATGTGTCATGCAAGTGGAGTCAGAGCATTTGTCTTTGATCTGGTTGCTTTCACTTGGGGTGGTGTTTTCACAGTTGCAATGGCCTTTGGGGGGCTGGGTTTTAGCTCAGGTGATAGAGAGATGTTCCACCCTGAGGTCCTGGGTTCAATCCCCAGCACTGCAAAAACAGGAGAGGGACGTGTTAATCCACTCCCAAAGCAATCTTGAAATAATCAGCCATTGAAAACCCTGTGAACAGCACAGAAGCACTGACATAATGCCAGGCATGGCACAGTGTCAGGGAATGTTTCACCTGTTGTATGTAGGGTCACTATGTGTCAGACCCAACTTGACGGCACTTAATAACAACAAAGTGGCCTTTTTGGTTTTGGCAGTAGCTCTGGAGGGGCAGATACAGCAAATGACTCTGATATAGCCTCTGTATTTCCTCTACCTTGGCCTTGTCCCCTGCCTCCCGAAACACTTCCAGCACTCAGGAGACTGAAGCAGGAGGATCATGAGTTTGGGGACAGCCTATGCTACATAGCAAGACCCTGTCTCAAAAAAAAAAAAAAAGGATAAATAAATAAAACACCTTTTTAAAAAGCAGACAATAATTCTTTCTGCATTATAACATTAAGTATCTAATAAAAAATTCACAGGAAAAAATAAACAGAAGCATGTGCCAAGCTGCTTGGTGCAATTATGGGTTTTAAATTTTTTCTTTACATCTTTCTGCACTTTGCAGATTCTCTACAAAAAGAACAGGAATTACTTTGATCATCAGGACAGCCAAGCAATAGAGAGGAGGAACAATGCTCCTCTGCATGTGATTAAGGAGGAACCAGTATTTGGGAGGGTCTTAGGCACTGGAGGCCTGGCTGAGACCTTCAAGCCATATGGTCCCAGAAGGTGCTTTGGGGGGATGCTGTGAGGCTGGGGATACAAGGTGCTGAGGCAGGTGTTCACCAAGAAGAGAGCTGACATAGATCAGGGTTGGAAACTTAAATGCTTTCAAGGGCCCGAAGGTATTCTAATGGAGCAAAAGAGGGCCATGTGGTAAGAAGTGGAGGGATTATGGGAAAATAGCACATACCCTGCCTGAAAGAAGTAGGTGCTGCCTAGCTGCATGGTCACTGACCATCAGACATGGGGTCCTGAGTGGCTATACCTTCCATTTTTCAAAGAAGCCAAAATTTCACATTTCTTAACCTGTGAAATCTCCACTTAGACACTGGCACCTCACTGACAGGCATTCCCAACACCATACAGCCCATGTCTGCTGGCCAGATATGATGAGCAAGACACCAGTCAGTGGCCTTGGCCTGCTCCTTCCCAGAGGTGGCTTCCTCCTCCATAGGCTCCGTGTTGGAGTCTCCACGAGGGTGACAGGCTTTCCTTTTGTTCTTCCTGCCAGAAAACGAGCCTCCGTCTCCTCTGGTCTCCGGGATTATTGACTACAACATGCCCCTCACCTCCACATACTTGAAGCAGATGAAGTTGCGAGTGATGAATTCCCAGGAGCAGGTAAGGCGTCTGTCCCCCCCCTCACCCCACCAGGAGGTGACTGAACTTGCCTGGCTGCAGTTGAGTCTTTCCAAGACTGGGGGCCCACAGCCTGGGTAAACACACGGGAAATCAAAGAGGCCCTTATCTGGTCATCTGGGCCAAGCAGCCAGGCAAAGAGGGGAGGGGAGGGAAGGAGAGAACGTGTTTCTGCGTGGAGGGTCTTTAGTGCAACCCTGGAAGCTCAGCCTTTGTGCACCTTTCCCCAAGGACAGGCCAGGGAGGGGTGGGCAAGAGCTTGGCTATCAGGTCCGTCTCTATGGCTCTCCTCTGCCCTTTGTCGGCTGCGTCATTTGCCTCCTTTCCCCAGGAAGGTGAGCGAGAGGCCCTGGCTGCCTGCCTGTGGCCTCTGTCACTCTTGGGGCCCAGACAGGCCAGGAGGATGGGCCTTGGAGGGTGGCCCAGGCTAGATAAGGCCCTGGGGCCCCCTGCTGTCCAAGACTCCCAGCTGTGGTTTGCCAAGGGCTGTCAGGTACCATGGAAACAGGCTATGAAAAGAAAACCCCTGACTGCCTCCCCCACAGTCCACCCTCTAACCTCTTGCAAAACAGGCAGCCTGACTGTCTTTCAGAGAAGGCCTGGGTGAGTGCCACCCTCTCCCTCTGCTGCACCCTTGACCAGGGCAACCGTTTCTCACCTTTGGCTTGAAGTGCCTCCACCTCTGGTGGCATCAGAACCCCAAAGGTCCTTGAGGCTTGACAGATCAGAACCTGGGTCTGGCTGCCAGCCCTGGGCGCCTGCCGCTTGGCACTGTCGGCCTCCTTGACCATGTGAGCTTGGGGGCGCTGGAAGCCGAGCCACCCCCTGCGCCATGGTGGTGTGGTGGGATGAATTTGGGTTGCAGCTGGGTCCATGCTGCCCAATCGGAGGATGCTGGCTGGTTGGCTTAGCCCAGGGAGCTGTGCCTTCTCCATGCTGCCCTGCCCTGGAGGCCAGAGGCAGCGGCTCTGCTGTGGGAGGACACCTGCCGGCCTTCAGCCTCTCCTGCTCCTCACCCGAGTGCACCTGTCTGAAGGTTTCTTCTGAAGTAACCTCGAGGGGGAACAGAGGGTTGGGGTTGTGCTTCCAACCCCCAAAGCCCATGTGGTTTCTGCTGCAGGGACGTCAGTAACCAGGGTGTCACTCTCGCTCATAGTTATGAAATGTCAACCCCGCTGGGCAGAGCTCTGACTGCTGAGGAGGAATCCGTGGCCTTTCTTTTCCTATAACATTCCACACTGGCACTTCTCACACACTCCTGTCACCAAGCTCATCTGTCACCATGAGGAGTGAGGCACAGAACCACATGAGTAGCCAGGAGATGGCTCATTCCCTCCTCAGACAGGACCTGGATCTGGGTCACTGCTTGGGCCAGTAGTGGTCAGTGTGGTGCCATGAACCCTGTTATATTTGATTGGGCTTTAAAATCTTACCATATTTTCATCTCTTCCTCCCTTTCTTCCTTCCTTCCTTCCTTCCTTCCTTTCTTTCTTTCTTTCTTTTTCTTTTGAGGTACTAGGGGTTGAACCCAGGGCCTCGCACATACTGGACATGTGCTCTACCACTGAGCTACACCCTCAGTATCTTTTTATTTTTTATTTTGAGACAGGGTCTTCCTAAATTGTGCAGGCTGCCTCTGGCCTTGAACCCACAATCCTCCTGCCTCTGCCTCCCAAGTAACTGGGATTACAGATGTGCGCCATAGCACACGGTCATAAAATCATACTGTATTTTTACTTGTGCCTATTGAAGAAGGAGGCTTAATACTATTGGTTAGGGACCTTAACAAGGATTCAGCCATTCACCAATATGTATAGAGACCTATTCTGTGAGCCCGGCTCTGAGCATGAGCAAGACAGAAGCATTCCTAGGTCTTCTTTTGACCCATGGGGAGACAAACACTATGCTCACCTTAGAGTAGTGGCTGTAAGCCATTGAGGAAGCAATGAATCACGCATGATAGTGCAGCCATGAGGAGTGTCCTACAGACCACGTGGTGCTTTGGCCGGTAGTCAAGGCACTGTGGCAGAGGTCAGGGAAGGCTTACCACAGAAAGGGATGCTTCTACTGAGATATGGATCTGAAAAGAAAAGAGTTCCAGACTGAGGGAGCAGCTTGTGCAAAGGCCCTGTGGTTCAAGGGAGGACACAGTCTGCAAGGGATCAGAGAGGCTGGTGTGGCTGGGGCAGAGAATGTGAGAAGTTCTGTTGCTGAGGGAAAAGGAGAAATGTACAGTGTTGGGTGCATAAGCACTGGGTAAGTATCTAAGATCGAACTGAAATTCATGAAATAAGATGGACAGATTATCTACAGAGGCTCAAGCTACTCCCAAAGCAGGGAGCATTCTGGAAGGCATTGTCCCCAGTTGTTCTCAGAGTCCAGCTAGGGCTGGGGTTGGGGCTGGGGCTGAGGGTGGTATCACCTCTGAGAGCAGTCAGTTTCTCCTGTGTTCTGTGGGAAATCTAGGGGCAGACCCTCTTCATACCACCTGACACCTGAAACGGCATCTCACCGGGCCTAGGGCTTCCACCTGTCAATCTTCAGCCCTCCATACTCAGCAAGGAGCTCTCAAGGCCTCAGGCTCTTAGGCAGCACCGTTGTCCCTGTTTTATGGCTGGCACATGGAAAAATAAGAAATCATACTTGCTCACCCGATTATTTATCTCCAGCTGCAAAGAGAGGCCAAGGACCAGAGGTCTTTGACTCTTCAGCTTGAGTTGGGACTAAAAATACATATCCTTGAATCAGTAGCCTCTTCCCTATGTAGCGAAAGCAGAGCAGCGCTCTTCTTGCAGCAGGCATCCCCCATCCAATCCCACCCTCTGTACAGATTCTGCTCTTGTAATATCCCATATCCCAAGACAAGGATTTGAAAGTGGCTTCATTACATTACTTGATCACAAGCTGTCAACAAAAGATACCTGTCATGTCTTCAGATCACTAATACAAGCTACATAAAGTAAAACCAGTCCTTTTTTTTTTTTTTTCCCCAGTATTAGGGGGTTGAACCCAGGCCCTTGCATAGGCAAGGCAAGTGTTCTACCACTAAGCTGCACCCTCAGCCCCTTTTCTATATTTTATTTTGAGACAAGATCTCCCTAAATTGCACAGGCTGCCTTTGGCCTCGAACCTATAATCCTCCTACCTCAGCCTCCCAAGTTGCTAAGATTATAGGCATGCACTATGGTGCTCAGCTGAAAGTAAACCCAGTTCTAAAGTAACTGGGAGCCAGGAAAGATGATGTCAGTGCTGCACAAAGCTCTACAACTAAAAGGTTTAGATGGGGAAAATCCCAGTTATTTATTTTTGACATTGCGTATTCAGGAGACAGTGGTAGGCAAGAAGAACATGCTCTCATCTTGCTTTGATCAGACAGTGAGCAGGCGGTGGGATTTTCTTAATGGCTGGACAGAATCAAGCTGCTTGTGGTCCAGTTGTGTCAGATTAATATGCTGGGAAATAAGTCATTCTCCATTGAGGATATTAGATAACACAGAAATCCAATGGCAGGGACTGAGAGTGTGGCTCTGTGGTAGAGCACTTACCTAGCATGCATGAGGTCCTGACTTCCATCCCTAGCACTGCAAAACAATAAAATTAAATTTTTTTTAAAAAAAGGAAAATCCAATAACAATATTCACACAAAGGAAAAGAAAAGATTCTTCTAAAGGTCTGGTTCATTCCCCTCCCCCCATAATTACACAAGTAATTATACAAGGAAAATCAGTAGCACCAGTCATGGTGGCACATGCCTGTAATCCTAGCACTCAGGAGGCTAAGCCAGAAGGATTGTGAGTTCAAGGCCAACCTAGGCTACAGAGCAAGACTCTGTCTCGAAAGGAAAGAAAGGAAAGAAAAAAAGAAAGAAAGAAAGATCAGTGGCCAAAGTAACAGTGCGGTAAATATCACCATCCTCCCATGTGGACACTTTGGTGTCCTTCCCTTCAGATCATCAAGGAGAAAGGGGATTGAGCAGCTTTGCTTTTCTGCTGCTGATTTCTGCTCTCATTCCAAGTCTCTTCACCCTCTGGGTCTTGGCGCTTTTATCTGTCAAATAAGCTGGTTATGTAGTTCTGTCGTTCATTCATTCGCTCATCCACGAGTCCACACTGCCTGCCCCCACCCCACTTGGAGCCAGGCACAAGTCTAGGTGCCAGGGAGATGGTGGTGAGCAGGCTGACGTCCCTGCCCACAGGCTCTTCCACTCAGTGAAAGAGACGAGGAGAGCCCGGATGGACGCTCCAGGGTCTGCAGGAAGAGCTCAGAGGAGGAGGGGACGGGAGCTAGCAGGCAGTGCCGGTTCCAGTGGAGAGTTGTTAATTGGGCACCTCTTCTGTGTCCAGCACATTACACATTTTTGACCCCTCACCTCAGCACTCCAGGGTCACCTTGTTGTCCTCATTCTACAGGTTTGATAGCTAAGGCTCAAAAAGGTTAAGACCTGGCTCAAGGTCACACACCACTAAAATGAATAGAAGCCCAGATCTTTTCTGTCCCCAGACCTGTGCATCTGCCAGTGTGCCAAACCATCCGTTCTGATGCTGGCTGAACAAGGTTGTGCTCGTTAGAATCTGCAGTGGCCCTGCCAGCTGCTAGTGTAGACCTCGAGTGAGCATCCTCCTGGGATTTGGAGGCAAAGTGCTGGCGCAGTGGGGAGAGCAAGCCCAGGGCTTTGTTTGGTTTGGGACCTACAAGCCACCTTAAGTAAAAGGGATACAAGAAAATACAGGAAGAGGAGCCTGGCAGGGGCTGAGGGGCATGGCTTCCCACTTTGTGAATGCCAGGGTGTCTGCAGGGTACCTGCACAGTTTGATGCTCACATTGTCCTGATCTCTCCTGAGATCTCAGTGTTATTAGAAGGCAGATGTGGAAGGCAAGGCCACTGTTTATGCTCCTCCCCCACTCGGACCTCACTGTATTAAAGTAGAGGCCTGGGCCCTGTGCTGCTCCTTTTTGGCCCCCATACTTAGCTCTGCTCTGTCCAGAGTGAAGGCTGTGGTCACCGGCCTCCCTCCTCCTGGCCCACAGCTCCTGAAGCAACACTCGGCTCTACTGTTTAAGCCCACGTGCTGGAGGCTCTTTCTTTCCTCCATTAACTTCTGCCTCCATGTCTTTTCCTCCCCAGTTCTGACCTGGCCCAGAGTTTTCCCTGAGTCATAATGGGTGGAGAGGCAGAGCAGACCTCGGCCTGAAATAGGGTACAGGGGTTGGACCTAAAGGCTCAATTGAGGTCTCCAACTTATTGGTCCCCTAGACCCTGAAAGTAAGCCAGTGTGGAGCAGGGACTGGCCCTTCCCCTAGCTAGGATCCCAGACCAGACACCCACTTCACTTGGCAAAGACCATGACCCTGGACGCAGGTGGCAGTCCCAGCTCTACCACCTGTAAGCTGAGTGACTTGGGCACATTGCTTTACCTCTCTGAACTCTTTCCTCTTCAGTTACTTCTTCTGGTTATTAGGTGCTGTCAAGTCGGTCAAGTCTGGTCCAACTCATAGCAATCCTGTGTACAACAGAACAAAACACTACCTGACACTGTGCCATGCACATGATCTTTTTATATTTGAGACCAATGTCGCAGCCACTATGTTTCTTCTCATTTTGAGTCAAGTCACATCAGCAGCTGGAGTTCCCAGGGGCTTTACTCCATTCCCATCATTAAGGTTGACTCTCCTTTGAGGAGGCAACTCATTCCCAGCCATTTCTTGATGCCTTCCAGCCTGGGTGGCTCATTTTCTGGCACTATATTTGACATTGCTTCTCTGGTACTCATCAGGTTTTTAATGGCTAATTGTTTCAGGAGTGGACTGCCAGGTCCTTCTCCCTAGTCTATCTTGGTCTGGAAGCTCAGCTGAAACTTGTGCACCATAGGTGGCCCTGCCAGTATCTCAGATACCTGTGGCATAGCTTTCAGCATCACAGTAACACGCAAGCCCCCACAGCTTGACAAGCTGATAGACATGTGGGGGTCAATTCCTTGAGGTAATAATAATACATCTTCCTCATAGAAGTGCCCCAAGAGCAAGGGAAGTACTTGGCACCATGCTGGGCACATTAGAAACACAGGAGAAATTCAAGTGACCCCTACTGCTATTGGCAGTAATATTACACAATGCTTAATAGGTTTGATGAGTGACCTTGTGTCAGAAACCAGGGCCATAATAATGGATATGACCATGTGGTTGCTCTCCTGGAGCTGTTCTTCGTAGAGGGGACAAGGTAGCAACCACAGCGCTGTAACCCAAGACAGAAAATAGAGAAAAGAAGGACCCAGGGAGCTGCTAGGCGGCTCAAGGACACCTGCTTATCTTTAAAAATGGGGTTTGCGCAGACAGAGAGGGCGGAGAGAGGGAGGCCAGAGCAGGACCTGGGGCTGGGTGTGACCAGAGCCAGGTGGAAATGGAGGAAGAGGAGGAGACCCAGGGCCAGGGGCTTTTTGGGTGCTAGGCCAAGAAGGGAACCTCCTCCTTGGCATGGAGAGCCAGGCCAGGATTTTAAGCAGGAACGCTACTGAGCTCCTGTCTCCCTAAGGGGAGAAGGAATCACGCCACCCTGAAAATCTCTCCATACTCACTTTTATTTTATTTTTTATTTTTTTTCCTGGAAATGGAACCCACGGCCTCCCACATGCTAGGTAGGTGCTCTACCACTGAACTACAACCCCAGCCCTACATTCACTTAAAAACAAACAAACAAACAACAACAACAAAAAACCTGTGGCAAACATATGTAACATAAAGTTTGCCATCTAAATCATCTTAGAGCATACCAGCGACAGAGAGTATTCATAATATCAAGCAACCATTACCAAACATCTATTTCCAAATTTTTTCATCACCTCAAACAGAAACTCTATACCTATTAAGTACTGACTCCCCATTTCTCCCACTCTCAGCCCCTGGTAACCTCTATTCTGCTTTCTACTCGACTGTTGTAGGTACCTTATATAAGTAACATCATATAGTATTTATCTGTTTGTATCCGGCTGCTTTTGCTTAGCATAATGTTTTCAAGGTTCATCCATGTCACAGTCTGTGTTGGAACTTCATTCCTTTTCATGGCTAAATAATGTTCCATTGTACTGGAATATTGTTTTGTTTATCCATTCATCTGCTCATTGATATTTGAGCTGTCCCTACTTTTTGGCTAACCACATTCACTTTTTAGTCATCATTTGGACCGGGTGCAGGGCAGGGAAGCATTAAAGCAGCTTTCCATTCCTTGTCTCTCTCTCAAGCTGTTCTCCTTCTTTCTTGTCTCATGAACCTTCTCAGATTACCCCCCGTTCATAGAAGGACTCCAAGAGAATGGGCAGATCCAAAGGAGAAGCATAGCCAGTGGTTCACAGAAAGAGGCTGTCTCTTATTCAAACAGTGCCTAGTGTTTTGTTTGTTTTTGTTGTTGCTTTGTTTTGTTTTTGTGGTATTTGGGAGTTGAAGCTAAGGCCACATACATATTTTGCAAGTGCTTTACCACTGGACTGCACACAAACCAATTTTTTTTTTTCTTTTGAGACAGGGTCTTGCTAAGTTACGCAGGCTGCCTCTGACCTTGAACATGCTATCCTCCTGCTGCACCCTCTCCAGACACTGGAATTACAGGCATATGCCTCCCCACCCAGATGTTCATGGGGTTCTTAACCAGTGGCAAAACCACAGGTACTGAGTTGGACAGCCAGGGTTAGGAGCCTGATAACAAAATTTCCTCATTTCTTTCCTCAGGCTGCCCTGCAGTTCAGGCCAGGTGACAGTCTGGGAGAAACAGCAAAATGGGAAGGTTGCTATGTCCTCTGCTGTGGCTCAGTATGTGTGACTTTGGATGGTCTCTTAAAGAAGCAGAAATTCTGATGTGTTTCCTTAAAAAAGTAAACCCTGTGGAATAAAAATAGAATGCAGAACTTTTTTTTTTCTTGAGGCAGGGTCTCACTGTGTAGCCCAGGCTGACCTTGCACTCACTATGTAGACCAGGCTGGCCTTGAACTTCCATCAATCCTCTTGCCTCAAACTCCTGAGAGCTGGGATTACAGGTGTGTGCTATTATGCCTGGTAGAAATAGAATGCAGAACATCTAAACCAGTCAAGAAAATAAAGGAAACAACAAAAACACCTTGAATAGTTCGTCAAGGGTGATTAAATGGAGGAACAACAACAACAACAACAAAAAACCCCAAAAAAGATATAATAAATAGAAAACATAGTTTAAGCTAACAGGAAAAGTACCAAACATCAGTAAATCACAATAAATGCACATGGGTTAAATTCCACTACACAGGGTCAAAAAAAGGTCAGATGGCCCCTTTTAAATGGCAAAAATCCAACCATTTGGTATTTATAAAAGGTACTTTTAATGTATAAAAAAGAAAATGAAAATGAAAGAAAGGGGGAGTATTGCTATTAATGTCAAACAAGCAAATGTCTATAGCATAAAAGCACTAAACAGGACAAAGTGGACTATTTTACGGTGATTGAAGGCAGTTTCCTAGTAAGATTTCAGGGACTCTTCATGTTGGAGGTCTGCCCTGAGAGCAGGAGGTCAGGTGGTTTGGTTGAACCTGCCCCATGAGGTGCAGCATCTTAGACCTGCCACACTCCACAGATCTTTGCCTTCATTAGTCTCTTTCTATCATTGGCAGTTTTTGTCACTTGCTCAGTAGCCTCTTCTCTACATGAGACTCTTCAAATGCTAACATCTGTGTCTGCTCCCTGGAAACAGGCACGAGCAGCATGGGGATGGACCTAGAGACATCCATGAGCGTGTGTGCTGCCTCAGCAGCCTGGCAGTTCCTGGGGTTACCTTCTGGGGTACACAGGGCCGGCGGCATCCTCACTTTCCAGCCTGCTGCCTTTCTCTGCCCTGCTGACTCCTGGCCTTTCTGGTCTGCTGCTAGCTTCCTCCTCTTGCTCCACCACTTATCTCTCCTCTGATACCCTCCACAGCCTTTGGGATCTCCTGTTTCTTGTCAGGCAGCTAAGCCTAGAAGGCCAAGTTCACTGCCCTGAGAACACAGGAAAAGTCTGAAATACCATTGGCCACATTTGCAAGATCTGGGAATCTAGAGCCCAAACCTTCTCCTGTCTCAGTAAATCCCTGGCACTGTGGAAGGTTTGTGCTGTAGCGAGAAACAAAAACCAGCTGTAATACTGACCTTGATCAAGGCTGCTGCTTGGATTTCTCCAGGCAGAGTCAGATCCTCAGAGCATTTCTGCTGCAGGGGATGTGCAGTGGGGTAGCTGCTGTTGGGGTTTGCCCAGTCCTCCACCATGTCCCCCGGGCAGCTCACCCTTAGACACAACCTCTCAGGCTGACTTTATCTTTTGTGTATTTGGGTTTTTAGTGTGTGTGTGTGTGTGTGTATTTATATCCTTCTTTATTTTTGTCTGTGGAATACATTTTAATGGCAGACCCTGCCCAAGTCTCCCCAGTTGAGTTTATACTCCCGATAGACCACCTTTTTCCTTTCCTATCTCTTAGCTATCTCTTCTGGCATTTACCTCCTATTTCTAAATAACATGCTTATATACTGCTAGGTCTTAAATTTTCAATTCAGGGTTGTTTAATTTCTTGCTATGCAAGAAAGCAGATAAGCATTTAACTCTTATACTATTTCCTAAACACTTGCTATTTCTCCTTCCTCCATCCTTCAATGTATCTATACCTCTCTATTTAGATAAATCACTATTCATTACATTGCATGAGTCTCACCCAATTAGCATACCATGATTACATTTACTTTCTTTGGATTCCCGGGAGTTAGCCATTGCCTTTTTCCCCCCATCTTTACCTCTTTATCTTTTGATCTTGCTTGTGCTGTCTGTCATTTTTATTTTCAGCCATTTTTCTTCTAATGTCTTCTATATTTGAGTCCCCAAAAGGTGCACTTCACTCTACCCCCATGTTTTCTTTAAGTATTTTCATGTTTTCATTCTTGTAACAGATTATTTTTGAGAACAGTTTTAGATTTATTCAAAAATTGAGATGATATACTTTCCATTTTATTCCCCTTACACACACATAGTACATTTTCTTCTTTTAGTAACAGCTTATGTTGCTGTGCTACATTTGTTACAACTAATGAACCAATGTTGAGCCACTATTGTTAACTAAAGCCTATAGTTTATTTAGATTTGCTTAGTTTTTACCTAATGTCCTTTTCTGCTTCAAGATTCCATCCAGGATACAATATAACATTTAGCTATCATGTCTCTTACTGCTTCTCTGGGCTGTGTTTCTCAGACTTTCCTTGGTTTTGATGACCTTGACAGTTTTAAAGAGTACTGATCATGCGGTTGGCAGGATTTTAGAATTTCTCTGATGTTTTTCTCTATCTAAAACTTAACATTTATTGGTCGCTAAGAGGAGGAACACAGACATAGAGTGCCATTTTCATCACATCATAGCAAGGCTATGTCCAATCAACATGACTTATGACTTGATACTGGCCTTGATCACACCTGGCTGAGATACTTATCAGGTCTCTCAACATTAAAGTTGCTCTTTCTTCATCTTTCCATGCTAAACACTTTGGAAGGAAGTCACTATGTGCAGCCCATGCCAAAGGAGTGAGGAGTTAGGCATTCAAGGAGGGCCTGGAGAGTGAAGGATCCACATACATTCTTGGAATCTGTGCGCAGGGGAAGTCTGTCTCTCCTCCCACATTTACTCAGTCATCTACATCAGTGTGGACTTGTGGCTACTTACTTTATACTTTGGGTTATAATTTACTACTCTTTTCTTTTGTTGATTGAATTGTTCCAGTCTGGGCCATTGGGCGCTCTTTCAGTTGACTCCGAGACCCTTTTGACATGCCCCCATCACTATTCTGGTTCTCTGTTTGTGGGAGTTTTGTTGTTATTGTTGTTGTTTTGGTTTTTTGGTTTTTGTTTTTGCTTGTTTGTGTTTTTAGTGCCTCTTTGCCTGCTGGCACTGTAAGATACTCTACAGTCATCTCACATGTTTCCTGCCCCAGGTCCAGAGCCAGCCATTTCTCCAAGGAGCTCTGGTTTTTTTCACTGGAGTATCATGTTAAAAACCAACTCTGGGGTGCTAGGCGTGCTTATTATTGGGATCTCCTTTCTTTTAGGCCTTCTTTACTGACAGAACAAAAACACATGTGTGCTTTCATTTTCTTTTTTTGTATTTAATCTTGTCCTGGCATATTCTAAAATGTGGATCTTGCTTGACCCTTTGTCTCAGCATCTTTTATTAAGTAACTTATTTTGAGACTGGGGGTATAGCTCAGTGGTACAGCACTTGTCTATCATATTTGAGGCCCTACGTTCAATCCCAAGCAACACACACACACACACACACACACACACACACACACACACACTAATGATGTTGTTGTTAGGTGCTGTTGAGTCGGGTTCGACTCATAGCTACCCTCATAGGGTTTTCAATGGCTGATTGTTCCGGGATTGCTTTGGGAGTGGATTGCCATGTCCTTCTCCTATTTTTGCGTTGCTGAGGATCGACCCTGGGTCCTCAAGAAGTGTAGAGAAGGCACTCTACTAACTGAGCTACACCCCCCACTACACAATAACAAATGCACTGATTTTCCCCACTGACTTGAGACGCCAGTTTTCTGCCTTACCGAATAGCAGAAGCTATTTCTGTTCAGTCCACTGGCCTCTTTGCTGTGCCCCAGCACCCACAGTTACATGTATTAAGACTTGCTGAGGCTGTGGGTGTAGCTCAGTTGCAGAGCGCTTGCCTTGCATGTGTGAGGCACTGGATTCAATCTCTGTGCCACACACATAAAACAAAAACAAAAACCAAACCCAAAACCCTGTAATATGTTTTCATCTCTCATAGGAATGGTTCCCTTCTAGATGACCTTCTTTTAAAAGTTTGCTAGCTTGAAAAAGAGGTGACTTTGGGGGAAAAGAATTGTTTCTTTAATGCCTAACCACTTTTCCATCCCGTTCTTAGTGAGGAAAAGTCTTGTACAGGCTCTGCTGACCTGACCATGTGAGAATTAAGCCACAGTACTTTGATCACAGGCCTTTTAGTTCCCCTGGTGATCGGGGTGGACCGTGAGCCAGGAGCACCATGACCCCAGAATCGGAATCTGGGGACTGTAAACATGGACAGACGGGTGTCAAGCAAAAAAGGCTTTTTGTGTGTGTTGGGGGGTATGGCATAGGGGGTTTGAACCCAGGGCTTCACACATGCTAGGTAAGCACGCTACTACTGGTCTGCACCCACAGCTCCTTTTTAAATTTTTATTTTAGGACAGGGTCTCGCTGAATTTCAAAGACTGCCTCTGGCCTTGAACTTGAGATCCTCCTGCCTCTGCCTCCCAAGTAACTTGGATTACAGGCATGTGCCCAGCCAAAAGGGCATTTCTAACCTTGAGAGGAACCCATTTTTCAGATTCCTCTTTTTTGAGAGGATAAAGAAAGGCGGAAAAAGCTCATTGTCAAATATCTTTTATTATGGGACATTATTTTCATGATCAATATGTTATTGAACATCCTTGGTGCTTTCTAGAAACTTGCTGCAACTTCCAAATACTCCAAGGAAATGAGTGTTGCCACTGTTTTACCAGGGCAGCCTGGGGGCTGAGGGGTCTGGGACTCCTTTCTTCCTGCTTCCCTGAAGCTGTGTTGGAAAGAAACAGAAAATAGCCAACATCCTGTTTGTAGAGCCAGGTCCTTGGTGGGTTAGTAGAGCCCCTGCGGCTCCTCCAGGCTCAGTGGCCTTCTGGGCTGCAGATATCCACCCCCACAGATGCAACAATGCCAAGGTGGCCTTCTAACTTCATTATACAGGAGAAAATGCATGCAGCACCCATAATTTACCAGCCCAGGCAGGAGGGCCGCCTGGTGAGCGGAAATGCTGCCTGCAGGCCAGGCCTGGGGATGTTTTATCTGTGTCCAAGGAAAAGCTGGGTTGATGTCAGGAGCTGCTACCTGGGCCCCATCAACATGGGGAACAGCTCTGTCCTCTGAGAGTTCTGACAGCAAACCACCTTTACAAAGCAGCCTGCATAGCTGACCCCAGCTCTGGTCTGAGGACGGAGATCCAACAGGAAAGGAGGCGTCTTTCCTGGGCTGGGCCAGGAAGGAGCAGGTTGGGACATCCGGATGGTCGCACAACCAAAGGCTGACCTTGTGACTACTGACTCTGGGCTCAGCCTGCCAGAGATCCAGAGAGGATTTGTTATCTTGGGCCAAAGTCCACTATTTTATTTTATTTTTCTCCACTACTTTTGCATCCTTCTCCTGGTGGGCGAAATCGCCTAACTCCAGGTTGGGGTGCCTCTTTCACCCAGAGCTAGTGGGACAACATTTAGGCAGGATGCTTTCTCCTGTTGTCACAGGCTGTTGTCCCTTTCTCTTTTTTTGAGAGTGTGACATCCTCCCCATGATTTTGCGGGGCCTCCCTCTTAAGGCACTGAAACACAGGCAGCTTATTTAGTGGTTGTGGCTTTTACTTTGGTCCTTGACCCACCCTGACTCCTGTCAGCCGGATGGGTCCCTTTCATGTGGGGCCCAGGCAGCCTAGACCCCAGCAAGGGGGGCTCCAGAGCCCTGACTCCACTTGGTGGGCGGTGGGCGGGCAGCCTGGGGCTTTGTAACCAGACCTGGAGGATGCAGGAGGGGTTCAGACGCTTCAGCAGCTGATGTCTGGAGATCAATTAGAGATAATGGCTTTGGGTGGACTCAGAGAAGCATGGCCAAGCTTTTTCCTGCTTGTGATTGTGTTTACCTCATTAACAGGCTTTCTTCCTTTTTTTCTTTTTTTCTTTTTTCTTTTTTCTTCTTTATTTTTCTTTGGGGGGAGGTGGGAGGGCCCAGTGTTACACTGTGAATTTGTGCTGGCTGCTTTGTTTTGCTCAGAGTGACTGGCATGGACCCTATGCAGGCTGGTAGCTCCTCCACCCCTATTCAGACAGAGAGACCGGGGACCCCCAGACTCTTGTCCTCCCTGCAATGCTCTGATGTGTGGTTTTAAGGAAATTCCCTCCTTCACTCATTCATAAGTCATTTATTAGGTTCCTACTATGTGCTAGATGCCATTCTGAGCACAGAAAATGTAGTAGTGAATAAGAAATGTAACGTGTCTACACTAGGGCTCTCAGGCTGTAGAGATGATGAATAACTCAACAACAACAACAAAAAAAAAAATCCAAAAGTGAGACAAGAAGAAAATGGGAAAGGGCTGGGTATGGATGTGTACGCTGGTGATCCTAGCACAGGGGAGGAAGAAAGAAAAGAAGGAACGAAGGAAGGTAGATTAAGTGGGAAAGGGTGGCATAAGACTAGTTTAGCAAAGCAAAAGCTTTCCCAGAGGTTGCCAACCAGAATTTGGTGACATCTCATTCACCAGAACCCATAAGGAAGGCTGGGAGAGAATTTTGTTTTTGTGCTCTGTAATTGAGAACAACAAAGGAGAACATACGTTTGAGTATCAGGTAAGCTAGATTCTGCCCCAGTATCTCTGCCCATGGCCTGAGTGTCATCAGGTGAACTTGGTAATGCATATGAGTGTTGAGATGTGAGCACGGGGTGGTGGGGGGATTAAGGAAAGGAAACAGAGGGGAAGAGAGGGAGGAAAAAAGGGGAGCAAGAGCACCAGTCATTGAGGGCCTGTGGGTACCAGTACCTCAAAGACACAGAATCTAGTTCCTCACAACATAGGGAAACTGAGGCTCCATTTGAGTGCCTAGGTGACTTTCTTGAAGTCTAGCATCAGTAAGAAAGAGAACCTATTCCCTCCGACCTCAGTGTGTGCGAGGCGAGGCAATCAGAAGCCTTCGTCAGGGTGGGGACAGGCTGAGGGCTCCAGGGCTCTGCACCATCAGCTTCACGGGGGACAGGCCCAGGTCTGCTGGTTTTCCCTCTGTGGTCCCTACACCTGCAGTGGAGTAGGACTCTATAAATCTTGCTGACGAATGGCGGTGTCATTGATTACCTGTTTCTCACCCCTTGTCGGCAGTGCTCACTCAGGTTTAGCTGAGCGAGCAGCCCAGCCCTCTTCAGGCCTCACTGCATCGCAGCCTCATGGCAGCCTTCAAAAGCAGGCGTGGTGGTGCAGGCCTGTAATCCCAGCACTCAAGAGGTTGAGGTAGGAGCATCGCAAGTCCAAGGGCAGTCTGGGCTACGTGGTGAGACTCCGTCTCAAAAATCTACAACAAAAACACCACCACACACAAGACCCTGTTATTGTCCCCCGTTTGAGAAATGAGAAAACCCAGCTTTGGCAAAGTTGATTCTCCTCCTGAGGCCACACTGAGGAAGCTTCTGGACAGCACAGAACACATTCCCTTTTCCCTGCTCCCCCTTCACCCCCACCCTGGATGCTGACCCCTGTGCACATGCATCCAGCATCAGAAAGGTCTCTGTGCAGCAGCTCTGGCCCCAGACTGGCTGTTACCCCTGCCCCCCCCCCCCCCCCCGTCTCAGTCCTACAGGGAAGTAGGGCCAGCAGGAGATGCCCTCTACGCTTTTTTCTTGGTAACCTGTCCCTACGACCAAACAAGGCTCCTGGGAGTGGGGTGCCAGGGTAAATGAGTGTCTCACAGTCAGCAGGGGTCCTCACTTCTCCCTATCACCAGCTGCAGTCTCATCCCATGGGGCCTCCCAGGTCTTCTGCCCTCAGGGGTTGTGGAAGCCTGAGTCCAGCCAAAGGCAAAACACCCCGCAACCCTGGTCGTGCCTACTCCCTGCCCAAGGGAATGCTCTGGAGGCAGCCCAGCATAGACGTGCTCTGATGGGTTCCTTTCTGCTCTACTGGAGGTTGATGAGATGCAGCACCACGTGGGTGGTCTGGCTTGGGATCCCACCTTAGCAGGGCCCACCATGCACCCTGGACACACACACACCTTGGTCCAAACCTCAGCACAGCCACCAACTTCTAGCTCTGTGACTGTGGTACATCCTCGGGTCTCTGAGCACCAGTTTCCTCGCTATCGGATGACTGGGTGAATCACTTGATCTCCCTCCCAGAGCCCCTGCTCTTCGCGTGCACAATGGCATCCATGTTACCCCTGTCACTGGCTGATTGAATAAGATAGCATGCACATACCACCCAGAGCGGGCCTGGTGCAGAGGGAGTTGAGGGAACCCATTACAGGGAGCTCTGGACCACTTAGCCATGGTAGCTGGCTTGGCTCACTTTCCTGTTTCAGACTTTGATTGGACGTACATTTTCAATACTAACACACACAGTAGAGCATGTGTCACGAGGCAGACAGCTCAGTACACTTTAACACACTGCCCCTCCTTCTGTGACCAATATCCACTGCAAGAAAGAAAACACTCCTCACACCCCACAGACCCTTCATGTCCTTTCCAGTCACTGTCCCCAGTAAGGATGACCATTAGCCTGACTTATATTTATTTGTTTGTTTGTTATTTTGAGACAGGGTCTCCCTGTGTAGCTCAGGCTGCCCTCAAACTCACATTGATCTTCCCGCCTTAGCCTCCTGAGTGCTGGGATTACAGGTATGCACCACTTCATCCAGCTGGCCTGATTTTTTTTTTTTTTTTTAAACCCAGGGCCTCTGGATGCTTTGCAAGCATTGTATCATTGAGCCAAACCCCAGGCCCATTTTTCACTCTTGTATCTTGAGTTCTGCTGGCTGCCTCTGGCCTCAAACTTGCGATTCTCCTGCCTCTGCCTCCTGAGTCGCTGGGAAAACAGGCGTGTACCACCCCATTAGCTTTAGCTTGACTTTTAATAGTGTAGATCAGGTTTGCCCATTCTAGGACTTTATAGAAATGGAGCTGTACAGCATGTGCTCTTTCATGCACCCATACAAGCTTGTGAGTGTCATTGTGTTGTAGCACTCATCTGTGGTTTGCTCCTTCTCCTTGCTGAGCAGCAGTCTAGGGCATATAGATAGACTACTATTTGCACAGCTGGGATTTAGCTCAGTTGGTAGAGCGCCGCTCTGCAGTCTCTGAGGTCCCGAGTTCGATTCGCAGCACCCCAAACATGGGAGAAGGATGTGGCAACCCACTCCCAAGGCAATCCCGAAAACAATCTGCCATTGAAAACCCTATGAAGGTCGCTATGAGTCGGACACGACTTGATGGCACCTAACAACAACAACTATTTGCACATCCTCTGTGCAAATACCTCTGTGGGGTAGCTTCCTGGTGGGGATTGTTAGGAATATGAGAGCTCCAGGGTATGTGGGGGGGTCATCAGTCCTCCTCTGCTGTGCAAGTACTGAGGAAAGGAAGCCCTGGGGAGGGACAGCCTTAGCATTTGGCCAAGCCTCTCCAAAGAGAGAAGAGCAGGACCACACTCCGTAGGAGTTGTGGCTGTGGCCTGGGTTCATGCAGAGCTCTGCCAAAGATCCCAGGGCCATGGGCAGGACAGGTTCCCCAGGGAGGCAACAATGAGTTTCTACTATGTAGGGCCTTAAGAGGTTATGGTCCAGTTGGGGAAATGAGGTACAGGAAACTGGAAGTAGCCTAACCACATTAAATGATGGGAGATTAATAGGGATCCACCAGCAGACAGGGGTGTCACCTCAGAGCCAACTGGGTGGCCTGCCAGCTTGGCACTCTTGAGTTCAGAGGGCCTGGATTTAGTGAGAGTGGATGAGGTCTTTGTTGAGAGTCCAGGCACCTCCCTACTTGGGTGAGTAGGGGACAGAAGATGGCAAATCTGTGACAGAGGAGTTCCTAGGGAGGCACTGAAGGAGATTCCATCAGAAGGGCTGCATGAGACTTGGATCACCAGATCAGAGAGGGCCACAGCTGGATTCAGCCAGCAGCTGGGAGCTATTAAAGATTTTGGAGTAGGAGAGTGATAGGACCAGAGATTAATTGATGGCATTTTAAGGTGAGACAGTTCTGAAAAGAATAATGAAATTATAGCTTTTACCTTTGCCCATGGTCTTTGGGAGAGTGCATTTTAGTAAGTCAGGCTCTTAGTTGTATTCATAACAGAAATTTTTTTTTTTTTTTTGTGTGTGGTACTGGGGGTTGATCCCCGGGGCCTCACGCCTGCATGCTTTGCAAGTGCTGGACCACTGAGCTGCACCTCCAGCCCTTTTATTTTTTTTCCTTACTTCCTGAGACAGGGTCTCGCTAAGTTACATAGACTTCCTCTAGTCTTGAACTTGCAGTCCTCCTGGCTCCGCCTCCCAAGCCGCTGGGATTACAGACATGCGCCACCATGCCCAGTTTATAACAGAAAATTTCTCTAAGGAATGAATGAGGATATGGGACTGGGCCGCTTCTCCCGGATTTTAGCAAAGAAGTCAAGCCAGGTATGAGGTTGCAGCCACTTATGCAAAAACCAGCTAATGTGAAGAATAAATACATACAATGAGCTACTACTGAACCTATTGTTGTTAGGTGCCCTCGAGTTGGTATCCAACTCATAGCGACCCTCACAGGGTTTTCAATGGCTGACTGTTTCGGGATTGCCTTGGGAGTGGATTGCCAGGTCCTTCTCCCATTTTTTGCGGTGCTGGGAATAGAACTCGGGACCTCAGAGACTGCAGTGCAGCGCTCTACCAACTGAGCTAAATCCCAGCCCACTGAACCTATAGGTGAGGTGTTATGGTTCCAGGCATGTGTGAAGCCGAGATGCCCCCCACTTCCCTTCTGCTGTGTTCCTCTTGGCCTCTTTGGTTCAGGGTAGAGTCACTTCTTTCAGGAGCCCCCTCCCTAGCCCCTCAGGAGAAATTTCCCTCCTTTCTCAATCATTGGCTATACCTAAAGCATCTTGCTGTGACACTGGCTTAATTGTTCCTACTCTAGTGTGAGCAGGAACAGTTTATGAGGGTAGAGGTGGGTACTAGCCCAAATATATATATTGTTGTTGTTGTTAGGTGCCGTCGAGTTGGTGTCCGACTCATAGCGACCTTCGTAGGGTTTTCAATGGCTGACTGTTTCGGGATTGCCTTGGGAGTGGATTGCCAGGTCCTTCTCCCATTTTTGCGGTGCTGGGAATTGAACTCGGGACCTCAGAGACTGCCGCGCAGCACTCTACCAACTGAGCTAAATCCCAGCCCAAATATATATATATATATATATATATTTTTTTTTTTTTTTTTTTTAGGTACTTGAGGGTTAAACCCAGGGCTTCACATATACTTTGCAAGTGCTCTACCACTGAGCTGCACCCCCAGCCCATTAAAAAAAATCTTTTTTGAGACAAGGCCTCATTAAGTTATGCAGGCTGCCCCTGGCCTCAAACTTGTGATCCTCCTGCCTCAGCCTCCCAGGTTGCTGGGATTACAGGTGTATGCCACTGTGCCTGGCACCCAACCAGATCATAACAGATATTTTAAAGCTATCATAATAGGATAGGAAAAGGCAGATCAGTAGGACAGAATAGATAATTCCAAAAGTAATGGCACATTAGTATATTACAAAGATGGCATTTTTAATCAGTGGATAATGATGTGCTATTAAAAAGGATAATATTGAAGGGCTGGGGTTGTAGGTCAGTGGTAGAGCTCTTCTTGAGCATGCACAAGGCCCTGGATGCAATATTCAGCATCACAAAAATTAAATACATACATACATACATACATACATAAAAATTTTAAAAAGAAGAAAAGAAAAAACCATTTAGAAAAAGTAAACTCTTTACTAATATGGAGATAAATTATGAGTGGGATAAATATTTAAATTTAACAAAGATATGAAAGAAAGTGTGGATGAAATTACTTTTATAGTTAAATCTTCAAAGGTGAAAACCTTTAACCTCCGATTCTAAAGTCCTAAAGGGGAAAAAACATTAATCTGGTAATATAAAATTATAAAATTTCCAAATGGCAAAAATATCCTATCATAAACAAAATTAAAAAAGGAAACACTTAAAAATATAGGACAAAAGATTTTATTCCTTTCCAAAGAAATCTTACCAAAGACAAAAGTCCAATAGTTCAAATAAAGAAATGGGAAAAGGACATGAACAGGTTGTTCTCAAGAATAAGAAATAATCAGGTGCTGTTGCACATGCCCATAATCCCAGCACAGGGAGGCTGAGGCCAAAGGATCTCAAGCCTCAGGCTACCTGGGCTACATAGAGCCTGTCTTGAAAATTAAAAACAAAACAAGCATAAAAACAGAAACCCACAAAAAATACAAGTGGTCAACAGATACACAATATACACGGACATATTCACACTCTGAAATGGAGAGGGGCAAAGGAAGATAACAGACTCAAGGTTTCACCTCTCTGGCTGGCAGAGATAGAAGAGACTGCTGATACTAAGCACCAGTGATGTGCAGCCACATGAGCACTGCCAGATATTGCTGATGGCAGAGTGAACTGGTGCCACATTCACAGAGGGACGTGACCACGATTGGGAACATTCACAGTTCTGATGATGACGACAATGATCTACCATTTATCAATACTCCCTCTGGGGAAGAAATCAAGCTGTCTTTTATGATCTAGCCTCAGAATATCCACAGAATTTCCATAATATCCCATTGGTTCCACAGCCTTATTCATTATGATAGATGAGGGTTGATACCAGGAGGTGGAGTTCATGGATCATCAGGGGCCATCTTGGAGTCTGGCTACCCAGGTTTCTGATTTCAAAGGGGAAAATCTGGTGCCAAATTCTGGGTTAAATACACTCTTATGGTCCATTTTGTAGATGAAGAAATGAGCCTTATAGAAGCTTTACTATGGTACCTGTAGTTGTTTATCTGGTGTCAGAAACAGAACCTGACCCAGTTCCATTTGGCTAGACTGCTTCCCTTTCCTTCCTTCCTTCCTTCCTTCCTTCCTTCCTCTCCTCCTCCTCCTCCTCCTCCTCCTTCTCCTCCTTCCTTCCCCCCTCCCTCCCCCCACACACCTGGCCCCTTCCTTCCTTCCTTTCATGTTTTTGTGTGTGTGTGTGTGTGTGTGTGTGTGTGTGTGTGTGTGGCACTGGGGGTTGATCCCTGGGCCTCATGCCTGCATGCTTTGCAAGTGCTGGACCACTGAGCTGCACCCCCAGCCCTTTTATTTTTTTCTTTACTTTCTGAGACAGGGTCTCACTAAGTTATGCAGACTTCCTCTGGTCTCGAACTTGCGATCCTCCTGGCTCCGCCTCCCAAGCCACTGGGATTACAGGTGTGCGCCACCACGCCCAGCTCTTCCTTCCATTTGTTTAGTGGAGATGGGGATGGAACCCAGGGCCTCTTGCTTGCTAGGCCACTGTTCTCCACTGAGCCACACCCAATCCTGGGCTAGCCCTTTTCTCTCCACCTTTCCTTCTTCACAGTGCCCCTGCTGCCACTCTTGTTCTCTTTTAATCTCCTCTCCCTGATCTACAAGCACAACAGGGTGCACCACCTCCGGGATGCACCATGTCCTGCATACACAGTGAGATGTATGCCTCAGAGCCACTGGGTCCAGCATGTCCTACCACACACACTTCCTCCCACTCTGCCCCACCCACCTCACTCTAGCCACCCTAGTCACCTTTCTGCTCCTCTGGGCCTTTGCACCAGCTGCTCCCTCTGCTGTCTTCACCCAGCTGTCAGCTTCTGCCATCTGGAGTCAGGGCACATGTTGGTCTACTCACAGGAAAGGCCTCCCCTGGCCCTTCCCACAGCTGGGCCTCCTTAGCCCTTCACTCTGCCCATCTTCCGCCTCCCCCATTCCCATCTCTAGCTCAGTCATTGTGTCCACGGTCCAACCAGGACTCACACACCGCATTTCTTTTAGTGTCATAATTTAGAAGAGTCAAATCAATGGCGATGAATGTTTTGATGTGTTGAGGACCATTGCACGGTAGGGTCTATCTGGATCTTTCACCATTGGCTCATGCTAAGCATTTTGAGGAGCATGTGACCTGGGGGAGCACTCAGTATGGGTGTGCTGTCTTCTACCGTATCTCTTCATGTCAGGTGGCCCCCTACCTGGGGCAGCTGACTTAATTGCTTGATTGTGAGGTGTCTGCTCGATTGCCCCATTGGGCAGGAAGACTTCCCACTCTATTATTAATAAGTAATTTGTGGGGATATGGGGATAAGTAGTTTTTTTAAAATACATTGAGACGCTTGAACAGTGTCTACACTGGTCACAATAAGATCCTGTCATTCTTTATAACAGCAAATCTCTAGATCCCCTGGCCAGGTCACCACTTTGGGGACATGCTCATGAGAGACTGCTTGAAGGTGTCGGCTGCTTAAGATGCTCCAAAGCATATGCAAAGCCATCTGTTTACACAAGCACCCACTGCGGAGCGTGGAGGTGACATGAAGGCAGAATTGCCCCCTTTGCCAGACAAAGCAGCTTTCCCTGCCGTGGTCTCCCCCCAGGCTGGGAGCTGAGAGAATTAGTGGTCAAGAAACTGGGTCACCCAGTTCCTTGTGGGGACCCATGCTGTGGCCACTTTAAGAATAGAGGGAGTTGGCCAGAGGCACAAGGACTCTGAAAACAGCCAACACAAGGTTACTCAAGGAGCGGCAGCCCTGTCTGAATAAGGCCTGGGAGCTTTCCATGGGCTTGGGCACACGCAGAACTCACCTAGCTCACACTGCTATGGGTCAGGTTCCCCCCGGGCTCTCGGCTGCTTTCTGAAGGTTGAGCAGGGCTGGGTTGTTTTATCTCAGGGATGGTAAATGAGTTCACATTTCATCCCTAGAGAAAATCACAGCTCTGCCCTCCTGGGCAGCACTACTCTTTTATTAGTCAGAGAAGTGGATTGTCTAGGTTCAGTTCCACCTTTGAACTTCAGTTGGATTTGGTTTTATATTGCAGGCCCAGATGTCCACCACCACTGTGAAATAGTGACTCAGGCCAAGAGAAGTCAAAGGTCTCTAGAAATGTGTTGGGAAGAGACAGGAAGTCCTGAGCCTAAATTATCTCATTTTCAGAGTGAGGAAGGACAGTTCCCATGTTGGAAACACCCTCGTTTCTCTGCACTGAACAGAGTTGTGGCCACTGCTTCATCCTGAAATTCATTACTGGGCACCAGCACGTGTGTATTGAGGTAGTGAAGCCCCCAGACTCCCACACCCCAGAGAAGTAAAGACCTAATGGAGAAAAGTAGGAAGAGTGAATTGGTTTGAAAACACATTTGATTTCAGGAATAAAAGGTGCTAATAAGTAACATGCATAAACCACTCTCCCTCCTTTTTTGAAAGAAAGCTCGAGTTTCACATTGACCATAAAATCTTTAGCACGTGCAGAATGATGTTTGTGTGCCGCCGTTAATTTGAAGTGTCATCTTTTTATTTTTCTAATGGGTGAATATTGAGCTGCGAACCGGTGGTATTGTACTTCCAGATCACACCTGTAGAGGGAGCCTTGTCTACCTTAGATTGTTCACAATGCAAAGCTTTCAGAGGAAGAAAGAAAAAGGCTTTTTACAGAAAAAAAGTTGGAGGGTTAAAGGCAGTCTGTTTCAAAATTGCAAACAATTGCAGTGGCTGTCTCGTTTTCTCTTCTCTGCTGGTTCACTGTGAATGAGTTGTAGCGTAAAGGAATCTGTAGAAATTGCCCTTCCTCTTCGCAAGCGACCAGAGGCACCAGGAGGTGGGATTACTGGTTTTTGTTTGTTTGTTTGCTTTGGAGGGGGGCATTTCCCCACAGAATTCCGCGAACATAGCTCTCTATCCCTGTCAAAGCACAAGCTTTATCCGTGGCTGATCAGTTTATAACGGGGGTCGGTAGGTAAATGGGGGTGGGGTGGGGCATCTTCCCCTAACCCATTTCCTCTGTCGGTATCTAATTCTGCTGCTTAGAGACTAGCTGGTTACGTTTCAGGCCGAGTCTAAGGTTCCCGGAGGTCTTGGGTACCCCACTCGCCACCTCGAGATGCCCCATCCTGTCTTCTCCTGCATCCGAGGCGGAGAAGGTCTGCTTGCCCAGAAGACCGCGTCACTGGTCCGCATGGGTCTTCCTCCTCCTGCGGTAGTGAGTCTCCGCCGACAGTGCGCGCCCAGGTTTGGGCAGCATTCTTGATATTATACTATGACTTTACAACTGTAGCCTGCGCGCCGTAAGGAGCCAGCACCTTGTGGTCTGGTGGAGCACAATGACTGGCGGAGTGGGGCGGAGGACCTCGGAGGGAGCAGGGAGGGAGCGGGTGGCAGGCGCTCAGGTTCGCCAAAATGTTTCGGCCGAACAGGTGAGCGCAGCCCGGACACAGGCGCCTGCGGGGGGCGGGGAGGAGGGGAGCAGGGGCGGGTGTAAACTAAGTGGTGGGAAAGAGACAAAGGAAGAGTGAAGAGGCGAGATGGTGCGGAATAGAGGGAGGAGGGCGAAGGGAGGGGAGGAGAGGGGGCGGCCGGTGGGTAGCGCGCGGAGGAGCTCGAGCTTGAACTTGATCAAGAAAAGGGGGGGGCTCTGAGGTGGGGGTGGGGACCCGACAGAGCCGGCCACGTGCCTAGCTTTCCGTAGCCAGGGTCTCACCCCGACCTCCTGGGCCCGAGCTCCCAAGCCCGGCAGCCCCGCCCAGCGAGGACCCGCGTTTCCCAGGAATCCAGAGACGCGTGGGGGTCGAAGGCTGGCGCAGGGCCCCGGGGCACCCAGAGTTCCCAACGTTGCCTGAGTCACTTTCTTTGGGCCAAGTCTCCCTCTCTTGGCCTGAATGCAGACGGCCTGCCGAGTATCCCCTCACCCCGCCCCAGAACCCCGAGACCACTGCCTTGGGGAGCTAGGGGCGGGCACAGATCCCACCGCCTCCTTTCTCAGGCTCAGCCCCCTGCAAGGCTCTTCCTCAAAGCGCTGCTCCCTTAAGAGCGAGCGCTCTCCCCCTAGGGCGCACGGCGGCGCGTCCAGCGCACTCCGGTCCCCAGCTACCTGGCCCGGCGCCCCCTCCCTTCCCGTCTTCTCCCCCCCCCTCCTTTCTCTCCCC
>VMDO01000584.1:117429-282391 GCA_007922755.1 Pedetes capensis | reverse complement strand
AGCTAAGCAGGGTCAGGCCTGGTTAGTACCTGGATGGGAGACTGCCTGGGAACACCAGAAGCTGTAGGCTTGGGAGAAGGACCTGGCAACCCCCTCCCAAAAATCAATCTGCCATTGAAAACCCTATGAACAGCAGAGAAGCACTGACAATAGTGTTTCCCCTGTTGTACAGAGGGTCGCTATGAGTTGGATACCGACTTGACGGCACCTAACAACAACAACAAGACAGGAAAACCTCTGCAAGGTTTGCAGGCTGGATCCATTGCGCTTTATAGAGATCACTTGATTCTCATGTGCAAAGCAAAACGGAGGTGGAAGCAACTGGAGATGAAAAACCCATTAGGAAGCAAATTCAGATGGGACCCTGAACTGAGGGGAAAGAAAGATCAAGAGTTTAGGCTGTAGAACAGAAGGAACTCCATGACAGATTGGATGCAAGTAGCAAGGCAGGAAGAGGTCAGAAATGACTATGAGGGTTTTAGTTTTGAGAATGGAAGCATTAACTGGAAAACAGAATACTGGAGAAAAATAAGATATAGCAGAGTGTGAAGGAAATAATAAGTTGAATATTTGGATATACCAACTATGTGCTTCTGGGATATCCAAATGGATTGATTGGTATGGAACAGGAGCAGGTGGGTGAGGAGGGGAGCCAAGAAACCCATTCTGTGTAAGGTTCATGAACTACCTGAGGGGAATGTTTACCTTAAGAAAATGCCAACCATGATATCCTGTGTGTAACATTTGGAGAAGACAGGGGAGCAGGAGGGCAATGAAGAGTTAGAGTTATGAGTCAGCTGAAATACAGGAGAAGAGTCACGACAGGAATATTTCTCTGAAGCCTATTAGGAGAAAGGACCAAGGAGGAAGGAACCAGAAATGTCAGACACTTCCACAAGGTAAAATAAGCCAGGAATAAAATGTTGATTTTATTAGACAAGTGAGGTAACTCGTGACAGGAAATAAAGACAGAAGAATGCAGGATCAGGAACCAGATTCCTGAGGAGAGGATGGTAGGGAAAGAAGAATGAACAAGTAGAAGAAAGACAGATACTGTTCATGAAAGTCCTAATCTTTCAAAGACGGTATTATCCTGCCATTTTACTTGACGGAAGGGGACTCATCTAAGGCCACTTACCTCTTCAGTGGCAAGATAAGCAAGGAATGTAGGATTGTCCAGTTTCAAATTGACATTCATCTGCCATATCTTGTCATATTAGTTTGCCTGTGATAGGATGGGGAAGGTATTTGTGGCTTGACAGGGCAGAAGCGTCAAGGGAATGCTCTTTTTAGGATGGTAGAGATGGCACCTAACAATAGCAACAATAACCAGTGATGTTGAGCATTTCATGTGCGTGGTGGTCATTTCCATATCTTCTTTGGAGAAAGTTCTATTCAAGTCCATTGGCTATTTTTAATCACTTTTAACATTCTGCATTTCTTTAGTGACTATATATGTGTGTGTGTGTGTGTGTGTGTGTGTGTGTATATATATATATATATATATATATATATGTATGTATGTATATATATAGTGGATATTACTCCTTTACCACATAGATAATTTGCAGATACTCCTGTTTCGTGGATTGGTTTTCACTCTATTAATTATATCTTTGATGCAAGTTGTTGTTAGGTGCCTTAGAGTTGGTGCCCAACTCATAGCAACCCTACATACAACAGGTGAAACAGTGTTGTCAGTGCTTCTCTGCTATTCGTAGGGATTTCAGTGGCTGATTGTTCTTTGGGAGTGGCTTTCCCTTTCCTTCTCCAAAGCCTGCTGCACCTGGTTTTCCCAGACGGTCTCCCATCCAAGTACCAACCAGGCTTGACCCTGCTTAACTTCTAAGACCTGACAGGATAGGACACCACGTGGTACAGCTGCAGGCTACTGGTTATTAGGGAAATGCAAATCAAAACCACAATGAGGCACCAGTATCAAAAATCAGAAAATAACCAGTGTTGGTGAGGATGTAAAGAAATTGAACTCTTGTGAACTGTTTATGTGAATGTAAAATGATGCAGTGGCTATGGTATACATTATGACGGCTCCTCCAAAACTTAGAAATAGAATTACCATATCATCAAGCTATTTTTCTTCTAGTTAAATATCCAAAAATATTGGAAGCAGAGTCTCAAAGAGGTATCTGTATATCCATGTTCACAGTAGCATTGTTTGTAATAGCCAAAATGTAGAAACACCCCAAGTGCTCCCAATGGATCAATTTTATGAATATTGATAATATTATAATATGGAATAATATATGTACTTTATATTTGTACATAATGCATACATATATGTATATAACATATATATAATACATTCAATGAAATATTCACCCATAAAAAGGAAGTTCTGATATATGTTATAATATATGCTGTTGAATCTTGCCAACATTATGCTACATGAGCTAAGGCAGACACAAAATGACAAATACTCTATGACTCAACTTACATGCAGTACCTAATAATCAAATCTATAGAGACAGAAAGTAGATTAGTGGGTTCCAGGGATTGGGAGGAGGGAAAAATTAGGAATTACTATTTTATAAGATTTCAACTCTGAAAAGTGAAAAGGGTTCTAGAGATAAGTTTTGTTATGGTTGCATAACAATGTAAATGAACTTAGTTCTACTAAAATATATACTTAGACATAGTGAAGAGGGAAATTTCATGTCACAATATTTTACTACAATTGAATTTTTTGTTGTTTGTTTTTATTTTTGATTTTTGGTTTTTTGAGTCAGAATTTCACTGTGTAGCCCAGGCTGTCCTGGAACTTGCTATGGAGACCAGGCTGGCCTTGAACTCATGTCAATCCTCTTGCGTCAGCCTCAACAGTGCTGCAATTAGAGGCATGCACCACCATGCTTGGCTGCACAATTTAAAATTTTTTAAGTAATAAATCAAATGTCCAAAATAAAGTATAGATTAAACACACAAAAAGGCACTTGCGGGGCATCCTCAGTTTATAATGTATGGACTTTATTTGAATAAAACTCAAACAGATAATACCTTTATGAGGGAGGTAGGAATGTAAATGCTAAGAGGCTGTTTTATAATGTTAAGGATTTGCTGCTTCTCAGATGTGATGATGATGTGAGATTTTTCAAAGGATCTTTTCTTTTGAGATATATACTTATATGTTTATACCTGAAAATGATATTGAGGATGTGCCGCAAAATAGTCTAGTAACAGAGGAAAGACTGAGAACATCGATTAAGCCTGGCAGTGAGTTGATAATTGCAGGAGCCGACTTATGTGTGCTTTGGGCTTCCTTATGCTATTTTTTTCTACTTTTGTTTATTCTTGAAACTTCCCTTTAAAAAAAAACTTGTTTAAAAAGGTTAAACAATGTTTAAACATTTTAACAATTGTTAAAACTATGTTTATGTTGGTTCATTATTTTGCTCTACTTTTCTCTGTTTATATAATAGTCATAATATAAAGTAAAAAATTTCCTTCCTCAGAATGATCCATCCATATCTGATAGCACCACCAATTTCTTTACTGCCCCTCCATTGTCTACAGGGAATATGGTTACAAATAGCCTGCCGCTGTAGCTCTGTGGCATCTGATCCTGTCACATCGCAGAATCTAAGCAGGGTCGGGCCTGGTTAGTACTGGGAGACCACCTGGGAACACCAGGCGCTGTAGGCTTGGGAGACAGACCAGGCAACCCACTCCCAGAAATCAATATGCCATTGAAAACCCTATGATCAGCAGGGAAGCACTGATAATAGTGTTTCACCTGTTGTATGTAGGGTCGCTATGAGTCGGATACCGACTCCATGGCACCTAACAACAACAACAACAACAACAACAACAACAACAACAACATGATGACAAATAATGAAGCCTCCTGTGACCTGCCCTTAAACTTTCTCTCTAGTCCTTGTATCCAGTTAACAAAGGAATATTGAACTAGTTTGGTTCCTGAATATACAGTGCAGTCCATGCCTCTGTGCCTTTTCACATAGCGTTCCTTCTTCCTAAAATGCTCTTCCCCTTCTGTACACCTGGTAAACAATCTATCCTCCAAAAACCCCTTCAGTGTTCATGTTCTGTCAAAACTTCCCTTATCACACTTTTTCTGCTCCTCAGTTAGTAACATATCTTGCCTCAATCTATACATATCTGATGCAGTTCCCAGGCAAATTACCACTCTACAATTTCCCTGACATTAATCTTTGCACAATTCCCATTGTATTATAATTTTTTGGATATGGGTACTTCCTGCTCCCCTAGACTGTGATAATATAATGAATATACAATAAATATATATTAAATAAACTAGCTTCTGCTTTAAAAAGTTTTAAGTGACTTTGCAAATAGAAACCAAGGCTATAATGAAGGAAATCTATCCAATAACTAGAAAAGGTTTTTACGCTTTAAATCCATAGAGAAAACAAAAAAGCCATCAGACTTGATTAAAATGGTTACTAGAGATTTTGTTTTATGTCAGAACACTAAAAGATACCTGTTAAGGTGCATATTATTGACTCTGGCCACAGGATCAGGAAACATGGGAAGATCTTGAGCTGAGGGTAATGTCATGTAGTTATTCCATTCTATAGATGTCATGACCATATTTAGAGGCATCTGGAAATCAATCTGGCATTGCAAAGGAAGTAAAGCATTGATTAGGAGCACTGGTAACATTTACAGATTCTTTTGAAACTTTTCAGTGATTATTTTAGTAATAATCTTGCTTTTATTTTCTTTTTAATTTAGCTTTAAAAAGTGAATTCATGCAAATAGTTTAAGTAGAGTGTAAATCATATGCTTATCTCCTTTTGCATCCCAACCTCCAAAACTTTCACCTCTCTTTCCATCTCCTGTCTCATATCTGTGCCTCCTTTCTACTCTTGCAGCCAGTTCTTCTGTATTTGCCCTTTTGTAACATGTTCATATAGTCTTGTCTTGATTTTTCAGTATGAGGAACTATTTTTTGACTCCTGCATAAGAAAGACGAAAGTTATATTCCAAAAAACTGGAAAACATAGAGGACATAGATAAATTCCTAGACACTTATGACCTGCCAAAATTAAATTGAGAGGATACAAACATCTTAAACAGATCTATAACATGTAGCAAGATGGAAGCAGTGATACAGTTGTCCAATAAAGACAAGTCCATAACTGGATGGATTCACAGCTGAATTTCACAAGACCTTTAAAGAAGAATTAACATCAATACTTTTCAAACTTTTCCACAAAATACAAATGGAAGGAACACCACCACACTCATTCTAGGAAGCCAGAATTACCCTAATACCAAACCAGATAAAGACACACCAAAAAACGAAAACTATAAACCAGTTTCCCTGATGAATCTAGATGCAAAAATCCTTAATAAAATACTTGCAAATCAACTTCAACAACACATTAAGAAGGTCATACACTACGATCCAGTTGGTTTCATTCCAGGGATGGAAGCCTGATTCAACACACACAAGACAATAAACATAATACAGCACATAAATAGACTCAGAAACAGAAATCATATGATCATATCAATAGATGCAGGAAAAGGATCTTTTCATAATAAAAAAGCCTTGAACAAACTAGGAATTGAAAGAACATACCTCAGTATAATAAAGGCAACATATGAAAAACCTATGGCCAACGTCATACTAAATGGGGGAAAACTGAAAGCATTCCCCCTAAAATCAGGAACAAGACAAAGACATCCACTGTCTCCACTGCTATTCAATATAGTAATTGAACTATTGGCCACAGCAATAAGATAAGAGAAAGAAATAAAAGGGATTCAAATAAGAAAATAAGAAGTCAAATTCTCCCTGTTTGCAGATGACATGACCTTGTACTTAAAAGACCCCAAATACTCCACCAGAAAACTAAAAACTGATAAATACTTTCAGCAAAGTATCAAGATAAAATCAACATATCAAAATCAGTAGTATGTCTCTATACCTATAATGACCAGATGAAGAAAGAAATCAGGAAAGCAATCCCATTAAAAATAGCTTCAAAAAATATCTTGGAGTAAACCTGACAAAGGAGGTGAAGGACCTCTACAATGAAAACTTTAAAACACTAAAGAAAGAAATTGAAAAAGATACCAACATGTGGAAAGATTTCCCACACTCATGAATTGGAAAAATGAATATTGTGAAAATAGCTACATTGCCAAAAGTAATCTACAGATTCAATGAAGTCACCATCAAAATTCCAATGCCATTCTTCACCGAAATAGAGGAAATAATCCTAAAATTCATATGGAAGCATAAAAGGCCCTGAGTCACTAAAGCAATCCTGAGCAGGAGGAACAATGCTGGAGGCATCACAATACCTGATTTCAAATTATATTACAAGCCATAGTAACAAAAACTTCATGGTACTGGCACAAAAACAGACAGGTAGAACAATGGAACAGAATAGAAGATCCAGAAATAAATCCATGCAGTTACAGCCACCTGATATATGACAAAAGTGCTAAAAACGTAAGTTGGAGAAAAGACAAAGAGGGCTGAGAGAACTGGATATCCTCATGTAAAAGATTGAACCTAGACCCCATCTCTCACCATGTACAAAAATCAATTTGAAATGGATCAAACATTGAGAAACCATCTCACCCCAGTCAGAACACTTAGCATCAACAAAACAAACAACAACAAATGCTGCCAAGGATGTGAGGAGAAAGGAACCCTACTAAAATGCTGAGGGGACTGCAGATTGGTGCAACCACTATGGAAATCAGTACAGAGGTTCCTCACAAAACTAAAAGTAGAACTACCATAAGATCTGGCTATACCACTTCTGGGTATATGTCTGAAGGAATAAAAGTCAATATACTATTGAGATACCTGTTTATCTATGTTCATTGCAGCATTATTCACAATCGTCAAGATACAGAAACAACCTAGGTATCCATCATCAGATGAATGGAGAACAAACTTGTGGCACATATACACCATGGAGTATTGCTCATTCATGAAAAAGACATTTTCTGGAAAATGAATAAACTAGAGATCATCATTTTAAGCAAAATAAATCAAACTCAGAAAGATAAACCACATATTTTCCCTGATATGTGGAAACTAGACCTCAATATATATTCAATATTAAAACATATCGTTGTTGTTGTTGTTAGGTGCCATCAAGTTGGTATCCGACTCATAGCGATCCTCATAGGGTTTTCAATGGTGACTGTTTCAGGATTTCCTTGGGAGTGGATTGCCAGGCCCTTCTCCCATTTTTGTGGTGCTGGGAATTGAACTTGGGACCTCAGAGACTGCAGTGCAGTGCTCTACCAACTGAGCTAAATCCCAGCCCCAAAACATATAGGACATGAAAATAGAAAGAGCCTATGTAGGGAACAATAAGAAACTAACAAAAAGGGGAAGGAGCAAGGAAAAATAGCAATGGGAGAAAGGAAAGGAAATATCATATATGTTCCCTATGAGGCAAAATTGAGGGAGAAGGGGGAGCACACAAGTAAGATATGCATCTAGAAGGGGACCATTGAGGAGATAGGGTGGGGACTGGGGAAGAAAGGCATGAGGAGATGAACATGAACTATGTACAATGAGATACATGTATGATAATATCATAATGAGACCCAGTACGCTAAAATTACTTTTAAAAAGTACAAGATTTGGAGAGTTTCCAAATAGCTGAACACATGGAGGTTCCTAGAGGGTGGTGCACTCAGAGAAGACATGAACACTCCTCATCCTTGTCTCACACCTTGACCTATGCATCTCTTCATCTGTATCCTTTACAATATTCTTTATAATAAACTCTGCCTATAGCTATACCACCCTGATGTCCGATCTCATCAGATCTCAGAAGCTAAGCAGGGTGGTGGCTGGTTAGTCCTTGGATGGAAGACCAATGAATACTGAGTGATATAGGCTTGGGAGAAGAACCCTGCACCCCGCTCCCAAAACAATCATGGAAAACCCTATCAATAGCAGAGAAGCGCTGATAATAGTGCCAGGCATAACATAGTGCAGGGTAGTGTTTCATCTCTTGTATAGGGTTGCTATGAGTTGGACCTGACTCGATGACACTTAACAACAACATAATAAACTCACAAATGTGTTTCTCAGAAAAAAAATGAATAGGGGATAAAACTTGTGAAAACATGTTCATCTGCCTTCCAGTTGATTTTCAGAAGATCAATGCTATTTGATTCTTCATCCTTGGTCTGTTGTGTCTATAAAATTTAGGACTTTTTTCCCCCATAGCCTCTGTGTTCTGAAATTGCTCCATGAGGCACCTCTGTCTGGATCTGTGTCTTTCCAGTGTGCTGGTCACCTAACAGGGCTCTTCCACCTAGAAATCCATACCTTCCCACTTGGAGAAAAATTATGGAATTATTTCTTTTATGATTTCTTATCCTATTCTCTTAATTTTCTCTGTTTTCTCTTGGCATCTTATTAATAGTATGTTACAGTTACTGGAATATCTTCTAATTTTCTTTACTTTTCTTGTCTTTTCTTTTCCTTCTCTTTCCTCTCTTCTCTTTTCTCCCTTCCTCTCCCCTCCCCTCCCCTCCCCTTCTCTCCTCTCTCCCTCTCTCTCTCTCTCTCTCTCTCTCTCTTCCTTTTACTGGGGTAGGGGGCACATGAATCCAGGACCTTATGCATACTTGGCAAGCATCCTACCACTGAGCTTCAAGCTGGTCCCCTTTCCCTTTTTTAGTTTTTTGTTTTGAGTCAAGGTCTCACTAAATTACATAGGCTGCCTCTGGCCTGGATCTTGAGATCCTCCTGCCTCTGCCTCCCAGTCACTGGGAATCCAGTTGTGTTCCATGGCACAACTCTTGTTTTTCCATCTCTTTTCTATTTTTTTCTAATTTCTCAGGCTTCCCCTGGCCTATAACTCATGATCCTCCTGCCCTAGTCTCCCAAGGTGCCCATCTCTTTATCTAAATCCTTAACTTCCTAAGAAATGTCCCCTAAGTTATCTTTTTGTTGCATTTTTAATTTCTGCTAGCATCTTGTTAATTTCCAAGAATTATTTTTTCCTCTAAATGCTTTTTAATGCCATTCTATTCTTCATCCACTCCCATTTCCCTCTCAGTCTCTCTCTCTCTCCCTCATCCTCCCTCGCCCCCTCCTGCTCTCTCTCTTTCTTTCTCAGCAGAATCTTGCTGTGTATCCCAGGCTGGCTTGGAATCCATTATGTAGTCCAGGCTGGCTACAGACTTGCAATCCTCTTGCCTTGGCTGCCAGTGCACTGGGATACAAGGGTGGACCATCACACTTGGCCCATTCTATTCATAACTCTTACATAGAATGTCTCCTCATTTCTCTAAAGTCATTAATGATAGGTTTTAAAAGGAAGATTTCTTAAAAGTACATAGGTTCTCTTCCCTCCAAGTATTTTTTTCCTGTTTGTTTTGGCCTCTGTCTTTCATACGTTTCTCAAATATCTGGAACTCATTGGCTATCCACTTCTATTGTGTAAAATTTGAATTTATAGGATAAGTTAGGGAGTATAAATATGAATCTCAAAATGTTTCATTTCATTAAAGTTTCTTCTTTTGGACAATCAAATTTACTAGAAATGGCTCTTCTGATGTACTGCCTGGAAAATATAAGCCTAAAACCAGCATTCTAGAAGCCAGATTAGGGAAAGAAAAAATTCAGTAGGTATTTTAACTTAATGTCCATTTGTTCATTATTTCCCCCCTGCATCCAACTATATCTATTATCCCTCAGCTCAGAAATCATGTTTAAAAATTATATCTAGAGATTAAAACTAATGCGTTCTACTAGAGTGTGGAGAAGCAGTTGCTCAGCTGCCTGGAATAAGGGCATAGAGCTGAGGGACAATTATTAAACAAGCTCTCAATGAACCTTTTAAAACTATACTTCCATCCACATTTCTAGATGTGACTTATTGTTAGGTGCTGTCAAATCAGGTCCAACTCATAGCAACACTATGTACAAGAGGATGAAATACACCAAGACTCTGTGCCAGGCACATGATTTTCTTTTATGTTTAAGTCCATTATTGTGACCAGTGTGTCAATCCATTTAGTTGAGGGTCTTAGCTTTTTCAGTGAACTGCCACTCTCCCAAACATGATGTCCTTCTCCAGGGATTGGTCCCTCCTGAGAACATGTCCAAAATACATAAGAGGCAGTCTAGCCATTCTTGCTTCCAAGGAGCACTCTGGTTGGACTCTTTCTAGGACAGATCTGCTGGTTCTTTTAGCAGTCCATGGTATATTCAATATTTGTCTCCAGCACCATAATTCAAAACCATCAATTCTTTTCCTATCTCCCTTATTCAATACACACACTCATATGATGTGACTGAAAATACCATGGCATAAGTCAGACGCACCTTCATCTCCAATGTGGCATCTTTACTTTTCAACACTTTAAAGAGGTCTTTTGAAACAGCTTTCCCCAATGTCTTTTCACTTCTTGCCTGCTACTTCTGTGAGTGTTGACTCTATAGAATCAAGTAAAGCAAAATCTTAGCCTCTAACTTTTCTCCATTTTTCATGAAGTTGCTTACTGACCCAGTTTAAGTTGTTTTGTTGATATTGAGGTGCAATTCATACTGAAGGCTGTGTTCTTTTATCTTCATCACTAAATGTTCAAATTCTTTTCACTTCCAGCAAGCACAGTTGTGTCATCTGTGTAATGCAGGTTGTTAATGAGTATTCCTCCAATCCTGATGTCTCATTCTTCTTCATAAAGTTCAGGTTCTTGGATTATTTGCTCAGTATACAGATTGAAGAGGTATGATGAAAGGATACAACCCTGATACACATCTTTCTCAACTTTAAACCAGGTAGTGCTTCCTTGTTTTGTTCAAACAACTGCCTCCTGGTCCATGTACAGATTCCTCTTGAGTAAATTTAAATGCTCTGGTATTCCCATTCTTCACAATGTTATCCATAATTTATTATGATCCACACAGTCAAGTGCCTTTGCATAGTCAGTAAAATATAGGTAGGTATTTTTCTGGTATTCTCTGCCTTTGGCTAATATTCATCAGACATCAGCAATGATGTCCCTGGTTCCATGTACTTTTTTGAACCCAGCATTCTTTTCTGGCAGTTCCCTCTCAATATAGTGTTTCAGTTACTTTTGAATGATCTTTAGCAAAATTTTGCTTCAGTGTGATATATTGTTCAATAATTTCCACATTTTATTAGATCCCTTTTCTTGGGAATAGGCACAAATATGGATCTCTTCCAGCTAGTTGGCCAAGTAGCTATTTGCCAAATCTCTTGACATAAACCAGTTAGCAGCTCCAGTGCTGCACCTAATTATTGAAACATCTCAAATGCTATTCCATCAATTCCTAGGGCTCTGTGTTTGCCCAATTCTTTCAAGGCAGCTCCACTTTATCCTTAAGTACTGTTGGTTCCTCATCATATGCACCCTCTTGAAATGGCTGGTCATCCGCCAATTCTTTTTGGTATAATTACTCTGTGTATTCCTTCTTTTTTTTTTTTTTTGATGTTTCCTGCATTGTTTAATATTTTCCTTGTAGGATAGTTCACTATTGCCACCAAATGATTGAATTTTTTCTTTAATTCTTTAAGCTTGAGAAAAAAAGAGTGTGTTCTTCCCTTTTGGTTTTCTATGTCCAGTTCTTTGCACATGTTATTATAATATTTAATTCTGTGTTCTTGAGCTGCCCTTTGAAATCTTCTTTTTAGTTCTTTAACTTCATCGTGTTTTCGTTTTACTTTAGCTACTTGTCATTCAAGGGCAAGTTTCAGAGTCTCTTTTAACATGTGATTTCATCTTTTCTTTTTTCCTGTTTTGATAATAACTTTTTGCTGTCCTTATGAATGATGTCTTTGATGTAATGCTACAACTCATCTGCTTGTTGATAATTAGTGTTTAACACATCAATCCTGTTCTTGAACTCAGGTGGGATACAGTCAAGGTCATACCTTGGCTCTGGTACACTTGTTCTCATCTTCTCAGTTTAATTTTCAATCTGTGTTATGAGATGTTGATGGTCAGATCCCCAATCAGCACCTGGTCTTGTTCTGACATTTGATATTGAGCTTTTCCATAATCTCTTTCCACAAATGCCGTCAATTTGGTTCTTGCGTGTTCCTTCTGGTGAATTCCATATGTATAGTCACTGTTGATGTTGGTGAAAAAATGTATTTGCAATGAAAAGGTCATTGGTCTGACAAAATTCTATTATGTGATCTCCAGCATTGTTTCTGTCACCAAGACAATATTTCCAACTACGAGGCCTTTTTCTTTGTTTCCAAGTTTTGCATTCCAATCACCAGTAATTATTAGTACATCTGGAATGCATGTTTTATCAATTTCAAACTGTAGAAGCTGGTAAAAATCTTCCCTATCTTCATTTGCAGCCTTAGTGGTAGGTGTATAAATTTGAATAATAGTCATATTAACAGGCCTTCCTTGTAGGCATATGGATGTTATTCTATCACTGACAGCATTGTACATCAGGACAGATCTTGAGGTATCTTTTTTGATGATGAATGCACCCCCTTTTTAATCTGTCATTCCTGGCATAGTAGACTATATGATTATCTGATTCAAAATTGTCCATGCCAGTCCATTTTAACTCAATGATACGTAGAGTGTTGGTATTTATGTGCTCCATTTCCCTTTTGATGATTTCTAATTTTCCTAGATTATATTATATACATTTCATGTTTCAGTTATTTATGGATGTTTACAGTTGTCCCTTTTCATTTAGAGTAATGCCACATCAGCAAATGGAGGTTCCCAGGGATTTCCTCCTTTCTCATCATTAAGGTAGACCCTACTTTGATGAGACAACTCTTCCTCGGTCATCTTTTGAGTGCCTTCCAACCTGGGAGCTCATTTTCTGGCACTATTTCTGACAGTGTTTCTCTGCTCTTCATAGTGCTTTCAATGGCTAATTGTTTCAGGAGTGGGTTAGCCATGTCCTTTTTCCTAGTCTGTCTTAGTCTAGGAGCTTAGCTGAAACCTGTCTATCATGGGTGACCCTGCTGGTATCTGTAAAACTGGTGACATAGCTTTCAGCATCACAGCAACATGCAAGACCCCAAAGGACAGCATGTAGAGGCCAGAGGTGATAGGTGATGTTAATTCCTGAGCATTTTACAGATTCCCTGGTGTAAGTCATATTGCTTCTTATCTTTTTTCCACTCCTGGAATGGTTTTCAGATTTCTCATGTCTGTTAAGCCAATTATTGCTTCCTTCTGCTCTCCACCTTCCAAAAACTATGCCTTTTCTCCTCTTCTCTTCTCTGGTTGCTCTCTGCTACCTATTTTCTTTTATTGAGGCTGAATGTATACTTTCAAACCAACAATTTCAACCAGAAGTACCTCTTTTGATTATCTTTCTTTGCCAATAATTATATTTACCAAATATTATTATTAATAGGTGTAAAATGTTATGTCTCAAATTGGAGAAGGAATGTGAAGGATCTAGAGTAAAGATTTAGATTTTAAGTAAATAAAACTACAGTCTTAAAAAGCAAACTTTGCCATGAATCTGCAGAGAGAAGAAGGCAGGTTCTAGATGGGATAAATGTGCTTATGAGCCTGAAAATATTTTGTAATTCTTCTGGCATGAACAGTGGGAAGAAGATTTTAAAGTTAAAAATGTGACCTTGTTAAAGTTAGTCCCCTTACGTTGCATATGAATTGAATAAAAGCAGTTGTCTCATCAACAAATCTTGAGCAAAGCTTAAAGCCTACAAAGGGGTTAGGATTGTTTGGTTCTGAAGAGGAAAACATCTGGTTTTGATTTTATGTACTGCCCTCTTTCTAAGTGCTTTTAAGTATCTTTAAAGATGCCTTGACACAGGACGATGTCAGCTCCATGGAATAAACTACAGTTTAATGAATCCCTGATGTATTCTACTTGCTTTGCCATTGGAATAGGTTGATCCACAACTTCATATTTGAGCTTATTCAAATGACCACTTATGAGTTACAGTGTATGATTTGTAAATATTGTGAAGTTAACTACACAGTTGGTGGCCACGTGTCTCTGATTATTTGAGGTCCTCCCTCCTAAACTGTGTTCTGTGGAACATCAATAACTGCCAAGTTGTTGGTGGGAACTCTACAAAGTATAAAATTTTTTTTTGTCTTTTAAGTTTGTTTCTTTATTATAGGTAAGAAAGATATTAACTAAATACATTTATATAATTGTCTTGCCATGTATGTAATTGTTTTTCTCATCCTATAATCTGCCACTAAGAAATGAAGCATCATATACAAAACAGCCTGATAAAGCCAATAACACAAGAAATAGAGTGGCAAGAGAAGAAAGAACTTTATTGGAAATAAGTTGGCAAGTGGAAGATGGAGTGCTTTCACCCAGATTGCATTTTTGCCAGGTATCTCAGGCTCAAAAGCTTATTTGCAGGTTCTGGAGAGTTTACTTTAGTCAGAGCCTGGTGAGCCTAGAATGATCATTAATTCTTGTAGTAAACAATTCTTTTAACGTGGTTTCAATGTTATCCACAGGTAGCCAGGTGTGCCAGGTGTTCCTGGTCCCTGTGAACCTAAAAACAGATGTTGATTAGGAGGTCTTATGGCTGGTTTTATTCTTTGATGCTTTCTCTTATTCTTCTTTTCCAGGCAAGGCTGACTTTATTGGTCATTTATTTGGGGAGTGAGGCAAAATAGTAACGGTGAGAAATAGACTTGTTAGTGCTGAGAGTGAGTTAATCCATTCATCTGTTTTGAATCCATTCAAAAATATCAACAAATAGAAGAAATCACTTTATTTCTGAACATATTGTTTTCAAATCCAGGAGTGATGTTGTATTTACCAAAATGCAGCATCTGGTTTGCTGATTTATTATCTGTATTTATTTATTTTGTGTCTTAAAATTTCCAGAAGTGTTTATGATACTTCAATTTTTTTCTTCATAATAAATTTCAGGAAATTTAATTTTTATTGCTTGTTTTTATCAGTTTGTTGCTGTTTTGTGGGAGCTGCAAAAACAATTGTTTTAAATCCTCAGAAGGCATAAAATCATGCTAGGACAAGAATGGGGCTGGGGTTTAGCTCAGTTAGTAGAGCGCTGCTCCTCACTCTCTGAGGACCTGGGTTTGGTCCCCAGCACCACAAAAATGGGAGAAGGACATAGCAATCCACTCCCAAAGCAATCAGCCAGTGAAAACCCTATGAGGATCACTATGAGTTGGACATGACTCAACAGAACCAAACAACAAGAAGGGCAAAAATGAATATAGTTCTACTATGGTACAAAGAGGTACATGATTAAATCCTTTAGTGAGCTTGAGATGTAAAGTCAGAAGAATACAGAGAAAGAAGTTGCTATGAATGGTTGTAGCTGCGAAACACACTGAAGAGGAAGTATGATTTGAAATAATGTTTGAAAGAAAAAATACAGTGTGTATCAACATATGCAAGTCAATAAATGTAATGCAACACATCAATAGACTCAGTGATAGAAATCATGTGATCATCTTAATAGATACAGAAAAAGTGTATGACAGGTTGAACATCCTTCACCATAAAAGTCCTGAAGAAACTGGGAATAGAAGAAATATGCCTCAACATCATAAAGACCATATATGACAAACCTGTTGTTGTTCAGTGCTATCGAGTTGAGTCTGACTCATATCAACCATATTCACAACAGAACTAAACACTCCCCAATACCGTGCCATGCCCGGCACTATGTTAGTGCTTCTCTGCTATTCATATGGTTTTCAATGGCTGATTGTTTTAGCATTGCTTCAGGAGTGGGCTGTCTCATCCTCCTCCCATATGACAAAACTATAGCCAAAATTATATTGGAAACATTTCCTCTAAGATCAGGAATAAGACAAGGATATCCACTTCCCTCATTCTTATTCAGTATAGTGATTGAAGTACTAGCCAGAGCAATAAGGCAAGAGAAAAATAAAAGGGATACAAATAGGGAATGAAGAATTCAAATCATCCCTATTTTCAGATGATATGACCCTATACTTGAAAGACAATAAGGTTTTTACTAGAAAACTCTTAGAGTTAGTTAACTCTTTTAGCTAAGTAGCAGGGTACAAAATAAACATTTAGAAATTAGTAGCATTCCTATACACCAATAGTGAACAAGAAGAGACAGAAATCAAAGTAATAATCCCATTCACAATGGCCCATCAAAAAATTAACTATTTAGGAATTAATCTAACCAAAGATCTTAAAGACCTCTATAATGCAAACTTCAAAACACTAAAGAAATTGAAGAAGACACTAGAAGATAGAGAGACCTTCCTTGCTCATGGATCAGAAGAACTAATGTTGTGAAAATGGCTATACTACCAAAAATAATCTGCAGATTTAATGAAATCCCCATTAAAATCCCAATGATATATTTCACAGAAATAGAAAAAAGCAATTCTAAAATTTATATGGAAGCAAAAAAGATCCTGTATAGCCCAAATAATCTTAAGCCGCAAAAGCAGTGCAGAAGGCATCACAATACCAGACCTCAAACTATATTATAGGGCCTTAGTAACAAAAACAGTTTGGTACTGGCACAAAAACAGGCAGGAAGATCAATGAATAGAAGTTTCAGAATATACATGCATGCAGCTATAGCCACCTGATCTTTGACGAATGTGGCAAAGATATACATTGGAGAAAAAATAGTCTTATCAACAAGTGGTCCTGAAGAAACAGGATATCCATGTGCAAGAGAATGAAAATAGACCCATTTCTTTCACCTTGTACAAAAATAAATTCTAAATGCATCAGAAATCTCAATGTAAAAGCAGAAATTTTGAAATTACTGGAAGCAAACGTCAGAAGCACATTGCATAGGCACTTGTAAAGGCAAGTACTTTCTTAACAAGACTCTAATAGTCCAAGAAATAGAACCAAGAATTGACAAATGAGATTATATAAAGTTTAAAAGCTTTTGCACAGCAAAGGAAACAGTTAATAGAGTGAAGGGAGAGCCCACAGAATGAGAGAGAAATCTTTGCTTACTATGCATCTAGCAGAGGATTAATATCTAGAACACATGAAGAACTCAAGAAATTAAACATCAAAGTAGCAAATAATCCAATAAATAAATGGGGGCTCAAACTAAACCGATAGTTCTCAAAAGAATAAATAGAAATGATCCATAAACATATGCAAAAAGTTCAATATCATTAGCCATCAGGGAATGCAAATCAAAACTACACGAGATTCCATCTCACTCCAGTCAGAATGGCTAGCATCAACAAAACAAACAACAAATGCTGGCAAAGATGGAAAAGGGGAAAGGAATTCTATTACACTGTTGGTGAGACTGTAAATTAGTACACTCATTATGGAAATCAATATGGAGATACCTCCATGCTGACAGAAAATTATGTTGTTGTTGTTAGGTGCTGTCGAGTCTGTATCCGACTCATAGCGACCCTCATAGGGTTTTCAATGGCTGATTGTTTCAGGATTGCCTTGGGAGTGGATTGCTAGGCCCTTCTCCCATTTTTGTGGTGCTGGGAATTGAACTCAGGACCTCAGAGACTGCAGTGTGGCACTCTACCAACTGAGCTAAATCCCAGCCCTAGAAAACTATATAAATATATAAATAGAAACTTAAATAGAAATAGAAACACCATATGAACTAGCTATACCACTCCTAGCCATATACTCAGAGGAAGACAAGTCATCATTCCATAGGGACATCTGTACTTTCCTGTTTATCACAGTATTCTTCACAATTGCAAAGGTATGGAATCAGCCCAGATGCCCATCAGCAGATGATTAAACTAAAAATGTAGTATATTTACACAATGGAATATTATCTGCAGAAAAGAAGAACAAAATGGATGCAGCAAAATGGGTGGAATTGGAGATCATCATTTTAAGCAAAATAACTGAGACTCAAAAAGAGAAATACTTCATGTTCTCATTTATATGTGGGAGCTAGATCTACCTTAAGGAAAAAAATATATACACAATTAAATATATCTAAGATAAGAAAATACAAGGGAACCCATCATGAGTGGGGAGGGAATTAGCAGAAAAGGGAGGTGAAAACCAGGAGGGGGAGAATGAGCCACATATGGGAGTAAAGAAGGAGAGAACAAGTGAAAAATACAGGTTGCAATTCTATGAAAATCCCACAATGAATTTCACTGTATTTTATGCATTTGATTTAAAAATCATACCTCATAAACATGTACAATTATCTGTACATATTAATCAAAAAATTTTTGTAAAATGTTTTAGGAGGGGAAGCATCAAAAATCCTGATTTGATAATCACACAGTATATATATGAAATGAATGATCATGCTGTACTTCATTAATATGTACAATCAAAGTACTTAATAAAAAATTAAAATAAGAAATAAAATACAGTGTTTTGGAAGATAGTCCTGCATAGGCCTCCAGTGCTCTTACATGTCTTCTAAGATGCCAAAAATTCAAAGAGCTGACTACTTTTTATCCAGTCCCTTTTTGGGGGTTGTGTTTGTAGCTAGTAACCTTGATAGATGGAGTCAGGTCTTCTAGGACAAGGAGCAAACTTAATTTCTACTTACTATAAAATGGTAGGGGCTGGAGTTTAGCTCAGTTGGTAGAGTGCTGCTCCACACTCTCTGAGGAAACAAGTTCAAATCCCAGAACTACAAAAATGGGAGAAGGATGTGGCAATCCACTCCTGAAACAATCCCTAAAGGATCAGCCATTGAAAATCCTCTAAGGGTCGCTATGAGTCAGATTCGACTTGATATCACCTAATAACAACAACAACATAAAATGATGGTGCCTGAACTCAGCGTTCTCTTGGGTAATAGTACCTGCTGTGTTTGCAGGTACCCATCTTGGCTGTCTGTGCTGTCTCCATAGAACTTACAGGTAAGCAGAACCAATGCAAACAACATTCATGCTATTTGCTCTGCTGTAATTAACACAGCTTTTGTCACTAGCCTAGAAATTTCATCTCTTCTGCCAGCTGCCATGGTTCAGTAACAGGAATATTAGCTTATAGATAGCATAAAATCAAATTCCAGATCTGTCATTGAGGATCAGTTAAGTGGAGAAGTGTAACTGAGCCTGGTCTGTTTGTGCTGGTAGTAATAGTTATGGTAGAATGGTCAGGATGCCCAATTAAATAAGAAATTATATATTACAGACTATTAGAAAAATAAGTATATATATGTAAGATGGGTTGGAGGGGGAAGGTAGATTTTAAACTCCCAAATGACAGACAAAAGGGATTTAGATCTGCTTTAGCCCAAGAACCACATTCAGGCCTGGGCAAACAGTAAGTAACAAAATTAAGATGCAGTGCCTCTACTTATGTGAAAATAAAAATTTCCTAGCATCCAAACTCAAGAAAGGAATTTGGACCATGTGAAGGACCACATATTCAAGCTTTAAATAAGAAACCACTAGAACCAAATTGAAACCTGTCCCAATGACCAATAACCTCTTTGGCTCAATGACTATTATTCTGAAAGCTCACTGGTCAGTGTGGTTTCACACTCATCAAAGTTGGCACATCAGCAAATCAGCTTCACTCCAGTAATTGCATTTCTATGCTTAAAATTCTACCAGTTCAAAGTCCCTACTTCTATGAGACCACAAATTTCCTGAAATCTACCTATATAAAACTCTATAAAAATCAGCAGATTTCTTTCTTTAAGGAAACTATCTATGCCCCATAACCCAGCTTACTTTTGCCTAACAAACCATAAATTTAGCTTTTTGCTTCAAAAATTGAGCAGTGGTCTCTTTTTTCAACACATGGAGCTCAGAATCTAGATCTGATGGGACAAACAATACAAATCTTTCAGGGTAATAGGTCCAATGTTTTGGGAAGATTGAATCTGAAGTTGCCGGAAGATTGCTTACAGGAGGGAGAGCCTTCAGGCAGGTAATCCAGGTAAAGGGCACTTGCAGTCACCCAGGATCCAAGGAGACAGGCTGTGAAACGTGACAGGTATCTCAGCTCCTCATAGCTAACCTTATAAAGTGATGCAGTGCCTTGAGCTATAGCATGAAGCATCACCAAGGAAAAAAAGATAAGCAACTCCAACAAGAAGCAAACTGCTGAGAAAAGGAAACAAAAAGGGGGCCACCCGGAAGCTGGCAGGGTTTGGTTTGTTTTGATCTACAATCAATGTCAAACCAAAAACATGTGTGGATATTGGGCTTTTTGTGATAGGTGCTGTTTGAATACATGTGAAAAAGTAACCAGAATATGGCAAGCATACTGAAACGGATTCTGAGTTACTTTTCCATAGCAAATTAGTTTAAATTAGATAGACTCTTAAGCTGTGACTGTTAAAAATTCCCATACTTACTGAATGAAACATTACATTGAAAAACACAACAACCACCACCCATTGAAAGAGGATGAATTCAAGAAAATAACATTATTGAGGAATAAGCCATTGTGGAGTCCCCATGCAGGGGGCTTCTTTAGGATTCGATGCTATTTACTATGTTCTAGAAAAGCACAGTTCAGTGGGAATGTGGTGGGAAGAGACATCACCGACAGACTCTAGGCAGCTGGGGAGTTGACAAGGCCATACTTTCAGTAGGCTTGACTCCTTACCCTTGATGACTAGCACCTAACTCACTCTCAACCCTGATCTAAAAGATTTTCTCTTTAAAAATATTTCTGTGAATACTTCTAGACAGACCTTATTTTCTGTTTTCTCAAAACACTTTGCTTATACTTTCATTGTAGTATGCTGTTGTTGTTAGGTGCCATCCAGTTGGTGTCTGACCCATAGTGACCCTATGTACAACAGACAAAACACAATTGTCAGTACTTCTCTGCTATTCATAGGATTTTCAATGGTGGATTGATTTTTGGGAGCAGGTTGCCAGGTCCTTCTCACAAGCCTATAGCACTTGGTGTTCCCTGGTGGTCTCCCATCCAAGTACTAACCACGTCCAACCCTACTTAGCTTCCAAGATCTGCCACAGTGTTATGGCTGTAGGCTCATTGTAGTACGTTTTTTATTCCTATTATGATTAATTATTTACTTATTTGCTTACTGCTGAGATTTGAATGTCCCCTCCAAAACTCATGTTGAAATTTCATTGCCATTTTGATAGCATTAACAGGTAGAACATTTAAGGATTGATTAGGGAGAGCCCTCATGAATAGATAGTGTGGTGGTTATGCCTGGAGTGGGTTCCTGACAAAAAGAATGAATTAGGCTGATTTTCTATATCTCTGTCTCACAAATGCTTGCTTGCCCTTTAGCCATATTATGACAAAACACAACCCGCTCACCTGATGCTAGCACCATGCTCTTGGACTTGCAAGTCTCCAAAAACATTAGCCAAAAATCCTCTAATGTTTATAAATTACTCAGTCTCAGGTATTTTGTTATAGCAGCAGAAAATTGACTAAGATATCTACTCATTCCTTGAAAGTAGGGGTTACAACTTATTTATTTCCTTTGCATTGAGCATTTTCTAGGTATCACGTCATTTAAGGCAAACAACAATCACCTGGGAAAGTAGTGTGACTATTCCATATTTTTTGATGCTGAAATTGAGACTTGAAGATATGTTTAAAATATCATCCTTAGTAGAAGCTCATCCATAAATGCAGTGTCCAGTAACTGAGCTCTTCATCATAGAATTATAAAGGCTTTCACCTATAGTTGTTGTTGTGAGATGCCATAGAGTCATGTCCAACTCATAGTGACCCTCAAAATGGTTTTCAATGGCTGTTCGAGAGTGGACTGCCATATCCTTCTCCCATTTTTGTGGTGCTGGGGATGGAACACAGGTCCTCAGGAAGTGTGGAGTAGCACTACCAACTGAGCTAAACCCCAGTCCCCTTCTCCTACAGTAAGTGTTCTCAATATTTGTTCTGATGTCTCTTGAATGACTGAAAATGATTCTATTAATAAGTGAATGGTAACTATAAGGAGACTGCTTAATTGGAGCCCAAAACTAGCCAAGGAGAATCATTGAAAAGTGATTTGCAAAATTTTAAAAGGAAATTGGGTTTATGATAATGGTCATTTCTCACAACTATCAATAATTTTATCAAAGCAAATTTCTTATGTAATATTCTCCTAGCAAAACAAGCTATGCAAAATGTACTCAAGGCACCATAAGAAGACTGATACACAAGACACACACACACACACACACACACACACACACACACACACACACTCTTCCCATCTGATATTGATTCCCTAGTAATATATTCCAACAGTTCTTAGGCATCATTTCTCTAGATCCAGGGCTAAAACTACCATGGTCTAAAAGGGCTGTATCATGTTCTCTTTTGTTATGTAGCATTTCTTACCTTCTGCTGATTATCTCAGAGTGTCAAATAATGTGACTCTGTCATCGGATGACTGAGGCATTGTGGGAAATTGTGAGGTGGTTCTGTTAATGTATAAACAGGTCATCAGTTCTTGTGATCATGCAGAAAAGAATTTAAGCATCTCTACACCTGCAGATAGTAGCAAGAATAAAGTTTATTATAGAAAAAGAATGAAAGAAAGATACCCACTCAGAGGGAAAGCAGGCTACTAAAAGAGGAGTGAATAAGCTCCCTAGAGGGTGAGCTTCTGTTATTTTTCCCTTTGGAGTTACCACCTAAGTTTCTCCTTTGTTAGTCCTTGGGGTAGAGTTTAGTTTTTGATCAAAAGAGAGGGGTCCATCTACCTGAGACTGGCTTTATCAGGGAGACAGAGAATGTTGTCTCTGTGCAAAACATTTGGAGCAGGTTTTCTTATTTTGACAGTTCCCAGTTGTGTTAGCATCTTGAGTAGACATTCTTATCAACTGTCCCAAGATTACAGGCTATACAAGTATCCTGTGCAAACATTTGTATCTGAATGTCACAAGGTCACAAGCTGCACATTTTGTCTCTCCAGACTCTGGGATTGATGGCTTGATTTCCCATTGCTCATTTCTAACTGACTTCCTACTTTATCAGTTCTTTATCTCATTCAGAGTAAAAGCCAAAATCCTTACAGTGATCCAAAGACCTCACATGATCACTCCCCACCCACTTTCCTCTCTGACTTCAGAACATACTTTTGTCTCCTAATCCACTAATCTCAGGACATACTGGCTAACCCTTCAGCCCTTCAATTCTCTGCTCTAAAGTCACTTTTCAAGGTGACTTGGCTGGAGGGCAGCAGCTCTCCTGCCTCCAGGATTTCTGGTGTTTCTTAGAGTGTTTGCCTTTTTCTTTCTTTCATAATATTCTTCTGCTCTTTACATCTCCAGGTATGTATGTATGTATGTATGTATCTATTTATTTATTTATTTACTATGCCTACTCTCTACTGTATCTCTCCTCAACCAGATTGTAAGTACCACAAAGACAGGACCTTGTTGTTAGTTCACTGATGTATTCCAAGTATCAAGAACATGCCCCGAACACAGTAGACACTTAATCATTGTTCACTGATTCAAGTAAATGAAACAATAATGAAATCTGATGAATTCATAGGAAAAAGACATGCAACCCAAATATAAAAAAGGGACAAAAGGCTTTGAATAGGCATTTCACAAAAGGAGATATTCAAATTATTAGTAAAACTATGAAAAGATGCCTAAAGCCTTTAATGATTGGGGAAATGCTAATTAAAATCACTATGAGATGTATTGTTTTGTATTCACCAGAATGACAAAAAGTAAGCAATTGCACATGCCAATTGTTGTAGACATAAAAAGCAGGGGGAACTCTCATAGTAATGTAAACTAATAAACCATTATGACAATCATTTGACATTATCTAGAAAATTGGAACATGTGTATACCCTGTACTATCATCTATTGCTCAGAACAAGCCTGATAAAGCACTTGCAGATGTATATCATAGCACCAGTCCATGAATATCCACTCCAACATTGTTCATAAGAGTCAGAGACTGATAATAACCAAAATGTCCATCAGTACTTAAATGGATGACTTGGATCATTATATAGTAACACAATGACATACTATGCAGTAAAAAAAAATGTTACTCTAGATATAATAAGGATGAATCTCTCAAATGAAAACAAACAGAAAAGAAGATTACAAAACAATTTTAGAGGACAATTTCATTGTTGTAAAGTTCAACAATATGCAAAACTAAATACTAATAGTTTGAGAATTCACATACAGGTTGTTGTTGTCATTAGGTGCCATCAAGTTGTGTCTGACTCGTAGTGATCTTCACAGGGTTTTCAATGTCTGATTGTTTTTTGGGATTGCCTTGGGAGTGGATTGCCATGTCCTTCTCCCATTTTTGTGGTGCTAGGTATTGAACCCAGGACCTCAGAGACTGCAGAGCAGCACTCTACCAACTGAGCTACATCGCAGCACCATACATGGGTGGTAAAACTATAAATAATGGCAAAGAAATGATCATCTCTTATAGGCAGAAAGACTTGGAATTTTACAGACACATGGGGCAGGGGCTTGGGGGGGTACTGGAAATGTATTCTTTCTTTCCCTTCTGTGCTGGTTGCACAGATGTGTGCCTTATTATTTCTTAAATTGTACAAAAATGTTTCATATATTCTGTGTTTGATGTCTCACAATTTTTGAAATGACAGTAAATTGCCTGCTCTTGTAGAAATTTTCTTTCATTTGGAACTTTTTAGTGTTCTGGTCCTTGTAGCAAAGGGTCTTACAGGATATATCTGTTTCTATTCAGGTCGAATTCATTGGATAAGAATACATTATCAATTCCAGTCTTTACAGTGTAATTCACAAGAGTTATTGTATAGGTGGGTAGTGAAGAGAAAGAGATAAAATAGACCCACTAAAGGCTTGGTTTACAGAGTGGGCCAGGGGTTGGCACACAGTAGGCACTCAGTGGGAGTTTGATGCTAACAGAATAGGCAATGGTTGCTGCTCCTGGTGCCAATTCAGGGATGATTTCTCCATCTTTTGTGTAATGGAGAGTTATTTACCGTAGGCCCCTTCATAAATAAGGTACAAGGTATCATGAAACTTAGGAGTTCCAAGATGTCTTCCAGTCAGAGTCATTAGGTATGTGGTTAATTCTCAATTTGGATACTTCCCATGGAATTTTCATCTTTAATCAGTTCATAGAGTATTGGCATTTCTGGTCATAGTTTTGAATGGAGCAGGAGAGCATGTCTAAACTAATGCCTTCTAAATTGTATTATCTTTCCAGTACTCAGTACAATGCAGAATCTCTTATAACAATATATTCATTTTTCAGCAAATATTAAGAGCAGATGCTGTGTCTGACTCTCTCTTAAAATTATTATGATTGCATAAAGCTGAGGGTGATTATGAAGATTCATTTGGTAAGCCAGAAAATACCAGTAAATACAAAGTATGCATAGAAATGCTTCTGCAGCCCACAGCATACTCTGTTTGAGTCCAGGCCCAGAGGACTATTGTGTCTCACCAAACAGTGGTGACCACACTCCCACCACAAAATAACTCTACTGTGTCTTGGTGGCACTATATTTATTCAAAGTGGTCTTAGCTACCAGAAGTTGCCAAGTTCAGGATGAAATGTCAAATATTTCGTCTCACCAAGAACCTCTGTATCTCTTCTGCTCACAAAGCCACATGGGCTAAGAAGGGAAATACCAGACCCAGTAATGAAAAAGCCAAGTGACCATGTTGAACCCCATGATTTAAAGATCAGCTCCCTAGCTCCAGTTTTGCCTTTGTTGACCATATGACCTCAGACTAGTAACACAACCTCTGCACCTTTCAATTCTTCAATCCTAAAGGTGAGTGATGTGTTTCTTGAGGATCTCATGAACGTGTGAAATGAGATGAGGTCAAGGATGCAAACCTGCTTTGTTTACTGTAAATCCCTATACTTGTACACGGTTCTTTTTAACCTTTACTAATTACACAGGCAATATTTATTATTCATTATCCCCAAATCCAAAGATTGAAAGTGCATGAGCTTTAAAACAAAAGGAAAAAAGCCCTGTACTGATGTTAGACTCCAGAAGTAATCACATTTGGCAATTTGGTAGCTATCTTTATACATTTATTTATTTGTTTGTTAGTTTGTTTGTTGTAGTACTGGGAGTTTGAGCCCAGGGCCTTCTGCATGCTAGGCATATGTTCTACCACTAAGCTGCACACCCAGCCCCTCTTTTATTTTTTATTGTGAGACAGGGTCTTGCTAAGTTGCACAGACTGCCTCTGGCCTAAAACTTGCAATCCTTCTCCCTCTGCCTCTCCAGTCACTGGGATTACAGACATACACCACAGTCCCAGACATACACCACTTTATGAATGTGTGTGTGTGTGCATGTGCGTATGCGTGTGTGTGTGTGTGTGTGTGTGTGTGTGTGTGTGTGTGTTGCTGGGAGTAGAACTCAGGGCTTTCTGCATGCTAGACAAATGCTCTACCACTGAGCCAACATCCTCAGTCCCTGTGCACTAATTTTTTTTAATGTGGGAAATTATATACTGACATGAAGCAATGATACTATACATAAAAAGTTACAGAACAGCATTATAGCATGATAATATTTTTACAGATATGGTGTATGGCTACCAGTAGGAAGCATATATCGCACAGGAATGAGGTAATTTTACTTTTATCTCGTGGTTTTCGACTGTTATAATTTCTTAAATCTTAATCATATAAACTTTCACAATAATTACTAAAGACTACAAGAAAAAGTGAGCATAAACCAACAAAATGGAGACAATATGATAGTATTGAATATATAAATACAAATGGTAGACTCCCCTAAAAGCAAGTTATGAAAGAAATTGGGAAATGAAATAAAGAAAGCAAAAATGAAAGTAAGCATTGTATAATTTTCAAAAGTATTCTTTTAGTGAATGGAAAAAACTGATCATACAGTTTCTCCTGCCAAGTTTCTTGGTAAATATGACTCTCAACAACAGAATATTCAGCCTTGCTGACTAGTTCCTTTTAATAGCCCTATGCAAAGAAAGACAAATAGAAGCCAGCACAAGGTTGTGCCAAAATAGGAAGAAGGGCTAAACATAACCAGTGCTCAATTATTTTACAGTTTAAAGTTTTCATATCTCATGTTGTTGTTGTTGTTGTTGTTGTTGTTGTTGTTGTTGTTGTTAGGTGCTGTTGAATCAGTATCTGACTCGTAGTGACCCTGTCTACAGTAGGTGAAACAGTATCGTTACTGCTTCTCTGCTGTTCGTAGGGTTTTCAATGACAGATTTTTTTTTGTTTTGTGGGAGGGAGTGGGTTTCCAGGTCCTTCTCCCAAGCCTACAGCACCTCGTGTTCCCAGTTGGTCTCCCATCCAAGTACTAACTAGGCCTGACCCTGCTTAGCTTCTGAGATGACGGGATCAGACGCCACAGTGGTACAGCTGCAGGCATCTAATTTTTTTAGAATGCAGAAAACAGTCATAAATTTGAGGAATGGGCAGCTAATGAAAGACAAGTGTCTCTCAAAGGTCCTGGGATTATCAGGTAACAATTTTATCTGTAGATATCATTATTCTCAATAAATCTTTGCATCCTTTCCATCAACACATCTGGTCATGTCCATATACAAAATCTACTTTTCCCATTCTGATTACCATCAGCCCAGTTCAAGTTCACTCCCACCTTTTCCCATGGCAGTAGCCTCCTGATTAGCTTCTCCACCTCTACCCTGGCTCAATCTCTTTGTGCTGCCATCCCTTCTTCCTCAAAAAAAAGCAGATCACTCTCCTTAAAATGCTGATAGGTTGAAGACAAAAAGCATGGTTTTTTTTTGTTGTTGTTTTTGTTTTAATAAATGCTGGTAGGGTACAGAGTAGTAAGACTTTTGCTACATCCATTATGCAATTATTTTACATATTCGTCAACTTACATCTTTCATAGAACCATAATTCCTATGTATTCATAAAGCTGCATCATATATTTGAGGTTTTCTTTTTCCCCTTTTCCTCTCTACTTTGTATCCCCTCCCCCTCCCCCCTTCCTCCTTCCCCAACCTCCACTCCTACTCACTGATCCCCTCCCTCCTTTTTTTTTAACTTTGCTTATATTTTCCCTTCATATATAAGTATAGTTGATCATTTTTATATATTTTAGCATGGTTCCAAGCTACTGCCTGATTGGTCCCTTCTTCATTTTTTCAGTTGCTTTTTCAGCTCCAACTGTGCTAAGATCTTTGTCACCTCAGAGTCTTTGCACATATTGGTTTATGACTGAAACGCTCTGCTCCCCACTCTACACATATCAATTTCTCACTTTTCCTCATCCTCTTCCCTCAATAATCTATACCAGATCACAATTAGTATTTTTATAATTATCTACTTGGCATGATTTATATCAAGACTTCTCTATTCCATTCAAGCTGTGTAATGATTTGATGGGGGGGGGCTATAGCACTATGATCTCTACTTTTGTGCTGTTTAAATTTACCATAACAAATAGCTTTAGAATGTTTCTTGTGATCTTACAAACTAAAAACAACAGTTAATGCCTAAACTACTTTGCAAGTTTTATATTTGAAAAAAATTAAAACTTTGCTTTCCACAATTAACTTTTGTATAGTAGCCATACCAGAGCCATAAAATGCCCTAATAGTTAAATGACCACAGCAAACTTGGGTAGAAATCCAATGAGCTATCCATCATGGCACAGAGCAGTCTAAAACATCATAATTTCTGGGTTCCTAATAAGCTGTTGGCAAAGAAAAAGTAAACCTGAAATTAACATCACCTAACAGAAATGTCTCAAGTTCAATTGTTCTTTTCTGTTCCCATTACTAAAGTCTTTTATTTGAAAGGACTATTGTCTTTTGTATGAAAAGAACCTTAGAATAGGGATAAAAGGCTTCTAATCTATTTTGTTGCTTTGGGTGAAATCATCATTCCTCAGTTTTATTTATTTGTTTAATAATTACTAGTGATATCATAAAAGGTTGAGGTTTATATTTCAATTTCAGATCCAAAATCCCACAATTTGTAAGGGGGAAAATAGTCATCAACAATACCAATTTTTTTAATGAAACAATTATTTGAAAGAATTTTTGGAAGGTCATAACTCACTAGCATTGTTTATACCAGAGGAATCTACAAAACCAAGAACAGGAAGTACTATGTCTCCTTCAGCGGATTCGATACTGTTACTCCCCTCTCTTAGGTTAACATATTTGTGCAATATGCTGTAGTACTGCTGGCTTGGATTGAAAGAGTACAGTGACGAAATCTGCTGCCAGGCTTTCGTATTTGGAGTGTGGAATTCCTTTGGATGGGAATCTTCAAAGAAACTTTTAACATTCTCTTTTGCCAATTCAGTTGCATGCTCGATGGCTTGGCTTTTAAGAATCTGCTGCTCCTTTTCCAAGTAGATTTTCCAAAATTTTAGCTGCAGAAAACTAACCGGTGACCGGCATCGGCTGATAGATGTATAAATCAGAAGGACGATAATAACCACCACTATCAGTGCCCAGCCCAGCACCTTAAGAATATACAACAAAACAGTAAGTTAGTCCCTTTGGAAATTAGAAATTTTGAAAATTCTCAGATAAAATTTAAACTATTCGCCAGTTATAATGATCAACAAACGTTTTGTGTTAGCCCCTTACTTTTTAAAAAACTTTTATTTTATTTATTTCATCTTCCAGTCTTAGGGAGTTGAACCCAGGGCCTTACACATGCTTTCTAAGTGCTCTATCACTGAGCCCCACCCCAGCCCATTTTTTCACTCACTCTTATCTTGAGACAGATCTCACTAAATTACACAGCTTGACTCTGGCCTCGAACTTGTCATCCTCCTGCCTCCATCTCCAGAGTCGCTGGGACTGCAAGCGTGCACCACCTCGCCTGGCTTGTCTTAACCCCTTTAAGGAGTGGCAGTAGGTTCTCCAACCCCCTAGTACAACTGCTTTCTTGGAAAGTCAGCCACAGTCCAAGTCACGTCAAAGGACCAGGGATGCTATGCCTCTCCCTTAGAGAGCAAAACGTGGAATTTCTACAAATGCATGAAAATGTCATTCACTCTAAATAACCTCTGAGCCTCATAAGCCCGGAAGCAGTGCGTGGGCAGGCAGACCCATTTTATTGTAACAGTAGCTCTGCTTTCTCAGCTGCGCGACTTCACCTCAACTAAGTATTTGCTGTACAGTGGTGATAACAGCCCCCTGATGCAGCTGTCAGAGAAATATGTGGGAGGTTAAAACCCCAGAGCAGCATCCACACAGGGGAGATGGGCCTACTCTTGCTCTCACGCACCTTCTCGCAGGTACAGGGGGAGGCACTCATGTAGTGAGTGCCTTTTCTCCTTTTCGTTCCTTTTATGTAACTATTCACCTAACAATGGCTCGTTAGAAAGAGGAACCATCCTAGTTTCTCCTAGGGTGTGCTCATATGGACAAAAATAACCGCTTTTCCCCTCCCAACTGCAGCCCCCAGAAGCTCGCTGCTCTGCTCTTCCCAACCGCGTCCAGAGCCAGCGCCAGCGCCTGACCTGCGACTGAGCCTTGAGCTCCCTCAGGGCGTCCTGCGCGTCCGAAGCCTGGTCCCTGCGGCACAGAGCCAGCGGCAGCTGGGCGGCGCAGGTGGGGTCGCGGCCTCTGCACATGTGATGCGCGAGGGCTGGGATCCCGCTGGCCAGGCACTGGTAGAAAGTGCCCCCGAGCAGCGCCACGGCCACCCAGGTGAAGGGCGCGAGAGCCGCGGCCGCGCTGATCTGCACGCACACCTCCACGCTGTGCCTCCTGCAGCTGCACTTGCTTCGCGCACCCGAAGCGCAGCAGCCGGTCAGCAGGCGCCAGGTGCGCGAGCTCACCACGTATCCCAGCAGGAAGAGGGTCAACGATGGCACCAGCAGGAAGACCAGGCCGTAGGGGAGGTTCCAGGTGGCGCTGCAGGGGCACTGGAACACCACCTCGGAGAAGATCTTCTCCCCGCCCAACGTCAGTAGGGTCACCACGCCGTAGCCCAGCGCAGTGTGGTACTTGAGGTGCAGGTCCAGCACTGTCTTAAACTTTTCCATTCGGTCAGCAGGCCCGAAGGCTAGAGCCTCTCCACTGCGCTGCTTGTCAGAGGACTGGGTGGACTGCAGTCTAGGGTGTTCCACCCAGCTCACAAACAAGCTCTCAGAGAGGGAAATGGGCTTCCGGACCTCTGAAGTTTCACTTTCTTATCTCAACCAAACCTGCTCTGGCTGACAAGAGACCCTGGGACCCTTGACCATCCATGGGCCCATCTCTTGCCAGTTCTCCCACAATGCAGGAGCTCTGCCAGAAGAGCAGCCTTGTTCTGTTGTTACCTAGGCTTCCTCCAATCTGACGACAAAGGCATTTTTGTTGTCCTTGCTGACCCGAAGCGGCCACTTGAGCGACCTGGGGAAAACAGGGTTTTCCTTTACTGCAGCTACCCTAGTTCCTAAGCCAAATCCCAGTTACGAAAATGCTGATCATTTACAGGAAATGTGCAAAGGCACATTTTTAGTGTTTTCTCTCATAGGCTAAATCACAACAAAGCCCAGAATGAAATCAAGTGCTAGTACTTCCAAGATGCACTGTTCCTTTCCTGTCACGTTCCTGGACAGGACCCTCAGCTAAGTTCACACCGACTGTTTTCTCCAGCCTGATCTCCCACAAGACATTAGACTGAATGTATTCTATTGATTTACTCACTCATGCAATGAGTCTGTTCTTTTTAGATATTGCTCATAAAACAGTACCTGGCAGAATGTCATGTTCTTACTCTGCGACCACCAAATTGAGCAGCCAGGAGGGGAGTTAGTGGTTGTTCTAACAATACTAATTGAATCAAAAAAAAAAAAAAAAAAGTCCAATTGTAGCAACATCTAGCATTGTTTCCTCTGCCTTCACTTTTCTTAAGACAAGCATTTCTGATACACTACTGTGACACTGAGCCTTACTCTTTTGGGGCCCCAGAATGAGGTGAGGTAAATTAGAAAGAACATTAGCCTTGAAGTCAAGTGTTCTATGTCTCTGTAACTTTGTGAGTTTAACAAGTTAGCTCCTTTAAGGCTCAACATCTTCACTGGTTGCCCACTTTTCAAGATTGGTGAGATGAGCAAATTGAGTAGTGTACGTAAAGTGCCCTAGCGTACAGGGCATGTCATTAAATGAGTGCTCAAGATCATGGTTTACCTCTTATACTACACCTTTGGGAAGAGACAACAAATAACTGTGTTGTACATTACTTAAGCCTCCCAATGAATGCTCAATTTTAGACAAAGGGTTGTTTTCAGTTATTCAATGACCCTCTACTATATTAAAAGAATTTTTGGGTCCCTTAGCTCTCTGCCTGATCACAAGGAGGGCGCACAGATTGTGGAGTCCGGCTGCATAGTTCAAAATGAACTAGCTGATGTTGGCGCCCATCCACTAGGCTTGCTTTGTTTTATTTGGGAAGTATAAGAAGCTGTGCTACTAAACAAATTTTTAGAGAAGGGTCAAGAAACACATTATTCTTTTCTTAGTCCCACTTGCCTTCTTAACTATCCCCTTACCGGTGTCTAGTATAGTACCTAGCATAAAACCTCCCTAGTAGTATGAAAAATATCTGTTCTTTCCATGTAAGTGGTTAGAAGGCAACTCTGGGTGAGGGTCTTCATTGTCTTGCAGGATACTTGGGGCCCAATCATCTGAGAGTAGACCAGGTATTGCCAGGTGCCCTATAAATGTGCAGCAAAGTTGCATAGTTGAGGAAAATCACTTTTGCTACAACTATCATCTCTGTAATCCTCCATCTTCAAAAAAAATCTTCCTTCCCTGTACTGTAGGTAGCTCATCGCTTACTGCTAGATGCTTCTTCACCCCATTCCATTCCCCTGAGATGTTTTCTTCCTCCTCCGCTCTTCCTATTGTTGTTTTTGTTAGGTGCCATGGAGTTGGTATCCGACTCATAGCGACCCTATTATAACAGATGAAACACTATTCTCAGTGCTTTTCTGCTATTCATAGGGTTTTCAATGGATGACTGTTTTTTGGGATTGGTTTGCTGAGTACTTCTCCCAAGCCTATAGCACCTGGTGCTCCCAGGCTGTTTCCCATCAAGTACTAACCGGGTCCAGCTGTGCTTAGCTTCTGAGGTCTGACAGGATCGGATGCCACAGTTGTACGGCTGGAAGCAACACTTCCTATAGTCCACGAGAAACAAATGCCAGTGTATCCTCAGCCTTTGTGCAGACGGCTTTATCCAAATCTCCCTTAACTGAAAGCTAACAGAAATACATCTTTCATCCTCTTGAGTAAGGTTTATTTATTCTCCCGCATTCTCACCTAAGTACTAATGAGGCCTGACCCGGCTTAGCTTCCAAAGTCAGATGAGATTGGGCTGGAACTCTTCTCAAATCAAGAGGGAAGGCTGGCATTTTCGTGGTTACGCTTTATGGTGTCCAAACCAGGGCTTTATGCTCATCCTGTAATAGTTTATCCTCCACAAGGTTCAACCCAGTCAGTACTACCTCCTGGTCCACCTCATTCCTATTCTTCTCATCCTCTGCACTAAAACTTTGATAAAGAAATCAATCTTCTCTCCGGCTCCTGTTATTTAGTTAAGGATTTGGTTTAACATGTTTTTAGTTAAATAAACTTTTATCTGTCAGATCCCTTACCCGATTAAATTAATTAATTTGTTAACCAGTTTATTAATTAGCTCATCTGTTCATTAGTTATTCATTAAATGTTTAATAAGCAACCAGAATGTGCCAGGTATCTATAGAAAAAAGTGCCTGGTATTGCTGGATACAAGGAATAAGACAAACAAGCACCCTGCTCTCCTTGAGCTTATAGCCAAGAGGAAATAGTAAATGAGGTGTGGGGGGAGTTCTAAAGATTATGCAGAGGATGGTGATGGGATGATGCATACATGTCCTGAGAATCCCTCTATGATGAGATGGCATTCAATATAGATGATAAAGATCCTGGAGTACAAAGGAGCTTGGTGGGAAAGAAAGCCAGAATGATGGGAACATGGAGGGTGAGAGGCAAAGTGGCACTCATGATGACAAAATTGAGGTGGCAGGTCAGGTGTCATGAACAGAATATGTCACTTGCAATCCTGGTTGAAAACTTGTCTCAGATTGAGCTGCATCCTGACATACTGCCTTGTCAATTTACATCTCTAAGTACCACCTCCTGGGTTTGTTACATTGTTGCAAACCCAATCACCTATCTCCCACCTGGAGATGATCTACGATCATGCTTCTGTACTTATTGTGGGTTTCTATAACCATGAGATGGAAGAAGGACATGGCAATCCACTTCCAAGGCCATCCCGAAACAATCAGCTATTGAAAACCCTATGAGGGTCACTATGAGTCAGACACCTAACAACAACATAACCATGAGAGTCCAGGTTCTGCTTGGTAGCCTGGATTTTCTCCCAGCACCTGCCATTGAGTCTCACATCCTGCCATCCACTCCCACAACCTCTGGATAAATGGGTGGTTCTAGTTCTGGGTCCATTGAAAATTGCCCAGCCCTCCATGCCCAGCTGTGTTCTAAAGAACATTGCTGAGAAACTCATCCCTCAGTGGAAGCAGACAACCATACTAACGAGGTGGAGAAGATTCAACAATTCTCTCTTGGGAGTAGACTAATATTTAAAAGAACTTAATAATATTTCAAAGAACTTTGAAAAATGTACTAACACCAATTTTCTTTAGCTTTTAAGAAAGGAGTGGGAGATTCTCATGTTAAGCACACTGAAAAGCCAATGGTTATGGGTTTGGGTTGGTTTTCTTTGTAGCATCTTGGTTCTCAACACTATCATTAGCAGTGTCAGGAATGGGTTTCAAAAACCACAAACCATTTCTCGGAAAAGAAAGCAAGGAAACTCTTGAGTATCCAGCACTCTGTGAAACTGAAAGTTCCTTGCAATTGTCTTCCAGTGAGCTAATTCTCAAATACTCTTCTCTGTAGTTCTCATGAAAGAGCTCTTAAGATTGCTTGGGTCTGACCATGCTTAGCCTGCTATGACACTGCTCATCTTAAGGAGTGTATCCTTCTGCATGTTAAAAAATGTGGACATATTATTCATGTTATGTAACATGGGAATATATGGGACAGGTCATTATCCAAGTCTTTAAAAAAGAAACCAGCTTTATGAGGTGTAATTCATATACCATATGATTTACCCATTTGAAGTGTGTGATCCAATAGTTTTTACTAGGCTCACAAAAATGAACATACTAATCCATCACCACATGCCACCACCATCACCACTATCAATTTTAGAACATTTTCATCACATAAAAAAAGAAAGTCCATGACAATTAGTCATTCCCTCCTACTTCCCCTCTACCACTTATCCTCTAAGCTCAGCTTCCCAGGTCCCAAAAAAGCACTTATCTACTTCCTTTCTCTATATATTTGCCTACTCTGGACATTTTTAATTTAAAAATTCCTCCTATTTAACTGTAATTATACATCCTCTGACCAACATCTCCCCACCCCCTCCTCCTCCTCACTAGCCACCTATGCCTTTGATAACCGTTATTCTACTCTCTACGTCTATGACATCAACTCCAACACAATGAGCCCTTTCCTGCCTCAACATCTTTGCACATAAATCTTCCTCTGCTTGGGATATTCTGTTAGCTCCTTCTCATCCCATAAGTTTTAGTTTATATGTCACATTGCCAAAGAGGCTTTCTGTATTAGACAAGTTAGGCTACATTGTGATGCAACATCCCCAATCTTGGTAGCTTCATACAATCCATTCATTTCTCCCTTCCAAAACATCTGCTCCACAGTGCCTGTCTTCCTTGCTACTTTGAATATTTAGCACCTCCACCTCCACCCAAGGTCTCCTCATCACCTGTATTAGTTAGTGGTCTCCAGGGAAACAGAACCAACAGGATGTGTATTTAATTAAGACAGGGGATTTGTTGTATGTACTTACGTGATCAGAGGCTGTACAGTTCCACAAAGGCCATCTTCAAGCTAGAGAGCTATGGAAACCCATAGCTTCTCAGTCCAAGAAGCTGGAAGCCTCAAAACCGCATACAGAGAGAGAGAGAGAGAGAGAGAGAGAGAGAGAGAGAGAGAGGGGGGGAGAGAGAGAGAGAGAGAGAGAGAGAGAGAGAGAGAGAGAGAGAGAGAGAGAGACAGACAGACAGACAGACAGAGAGAGAGATCTCAATGATGCAGCCCCCATCTGAGACCAAAGGCCTAGAAGCCACTGGGATGGCTGCTGGTGCAAGTCTGTGTTCAAAGGATGGAGAATCTGAAGTCTGATGTGCATGGGTGACAGCAGCAGCAAAAAGTAGACCTGCTCGAGAATTGAGAATGGGGCCCGTCTGGGTCCCCCACCTTTTGCATGGTGCCACGCATGTAAAAGGCAGGTCTTTCCCACTCAGTTTGCTGATCCACACATCAACCTTCTCTGGAAACCCTTACAGACACACACAGAAGTCTGCTGCACCAATTTCTAGGCATCCCTCAATCAAGTCATGCTGACAACCAAAATTAACTCTCACCCTCCCCTATTGCCACAGCTGGAGGAGCTCTCAGCAGCCATTACATACTTCAGCACAGTCTGCAGCCCACCTTATTGCAAGGGGACAAGGACACGTAATCCTCACATTTGCCAAAAGAAAGGAGTGATTACTAATATCTGTTACAGTGTCTGTCTTCTGTTTCACTCTTCTTCCCCCACACCTGTTGTTGTTAGGTACCATCATCGAGTCAGGTCCTACTGTTTTGGGAGTGGGCTCCCATTTTTGTGGTGCTGGGGATCGAACCCAGGGTCTTAAGGAGTGCAGAGCAGCGCTTTAACAGTTGAACTAAACCTCAGCCATAGAACCCACTAACTTCCTGTCCCAAAGTTCAAACTGGTCACAATGTTGAGCTCACCGCCCAGAATCTCAGAATTGTGTGCGGTCTTCTCTTTATCAGGTCTTCATGTGGTCGCTCTTGATTGACAAACATATAATATGTAAAACATATAAACATATAATGATAGATTAATCTGTCCCCTGCAGAAAATGCACAGTGAGAAACAGGACCAGGACAACCAGAGGAAATACTACCATCTCAAAAGAAAAATGGAAGCTGGCAGCAGGCATTGACTCATTGTTGTTACTGACCTGTAACAATTCTGAAATGACCTTGGGAAAAACTGTAAATGCCCCGCCCCTGGGGGTACAAAATGTTCTCTGATTCCACATCTTATCCTTTCGAGAGGGTCTTCTGTTATCTTCCCTTCCCACATGCTAATGGTGTATGTCTCTCTTGGGGACTGAGCACTTTTCTTAGTCCTTGTCCTACTTGTGTATTGTTGAAAGTCCATAGGTCCACTTGGGCTTATGATTCCTTTGACTTTGAGACCCTCCTGAAATTTAGTAAGCTTGTTATCTCTTTGATTCTAGTAAATTATATTTGCCAATATCCACAATTCTCTTATAAATATGGTTCTCAGATCTACTATGTTCTTTTGCTTTCTTGACCCATCTCCCACTCTGTCTCTGTCTGCCTTTTGCCATAACAGGTTTTCTAAGCTGAAATTGTCTGTAATTTTTCTGTGGAAAAGCCACAGCCTAATTTATTCTTTGTCCTGAGTATTTATCCAATTGAATACCTTAATGCTCTCCTTCAAGTTCCTTAATCTATTAAGATATATTACCAGTGGGGTGTGGTGGAACATGCCGGTAAAATCCCAGAGACTCAGGAGGCTAAGGCAGGAGGATCATGTGTTTGAAGCAAGAGGCAGCTATGTAACTTAGTGAGACCCTGACTCAAAATAAAAAATGAAAAAATGGCTATAGGTGCAGCCCAGTGGTAGAGCACTTGCAAACTGTGTTCGAGGCAGTGGGTTCAACCCTAAGTACCACAAACACACACACAAAAGAGACATTACCAACAGACTCAGAGGGCACACTGGGTTTTTTGTTTTGTTTTGTTTTGCAATTTAATTTTATATACTTTGGGATATACAGTGATCATTCAGCTCGTATATACAGTGTGCAATTCTCAAATCAGGACTGTTAACACTTCCATTTCCTTAAACTTTACAAAAAACTTGACTAACATATAATGATAATTGTACATATTTATGAAGTATTGTGTTTTTTACTTGCATATGATATGGACACACTGTTAAATTTTTTTTTCCACAAGTTTATTTTAATGGACTTTGTTTTACAAGGATTTAACAATTTCTGTCTTAGTGTTTGGATTTTATAAAGCCTATCAAGATTTGTAATTTTGCAAAGCCCCAATTTCTGAAAAATCTCTATTCCTTTTTATATCGGCTTATAAATCAACCAATTCTTTCTGAGCTTATGAAGTTTTGCCAAAACATAGCCAGTTGCAGCCAACACATACTAGGAATATTCTTTTTCCCCTAAAGTCACATTTCCTTAGCTACATAATCTTCCTTCCAATTTCATAAAGAAGGTTTCACCAACTACACAGAACAAGAATTGGCATCTCTCTCACCTCTAGTATTGATTTCCATGTTGTCTACCACTGGCAGCCAAACTCATGCCATGTATTTTAGGGTTTTTATTATGCAGCCCCCATATGTCTTTCAGCTTGTCATGCTGTGGGGGCTTGCACAAGTGTTGCTGTGATGCTGAAAGCTATGCCACCTGTATTTCACATACCAGCAGGGCCGCTCATGGTGGACAGGTTTCAGCTGAGCTTCCAGACTAAGAGACTAGGGAGAAGGACCCAGCTGCCCACTCCCAAAATAATTAGTTATTGAAAACCCTATGCATAGCAGAGAAACACTGTCAAATATAGTGTTGGAAAATGAGTTCCCCAGGCGGGAAGACATTCCAGAAACAACTGTGGAAGAGTTGCTTCCTCAAAGTAGAGTCAACCTTAATGATGGGAATGGAGTAAAGCCCCTGTGACCTCCTTTTGTTGATGTAGCATGACTCAAAATGAGAAGAAACACAGTGGCTACAATGGACTGAAACATAAAACGATCGTGTACATGGCACAGTGTTGAGCAGTGTTTCATTCTGCTGTACTTAAGGTGGCTATGAGTCAGACTTGACTCAAGGGCACCTAAACAAACAAAAAAACATTATGACAGTGCTCTGATTCAAGTACCAGTGTCTGGTCAGCACCAGCCACAAGGCTCTAGCTTCTTGCCAAGGAAAGGGCCAGTAGGGTCTTCTTCTGAGCCTTCATGGAAAAAAGAACTGAACAGGGGTGAGCACAGGAAGTCTTGGCCACGTTTTCCATTACCAGCCATTCTTTACAATCCTTCACCCACTCCATCATCTTTTCAGCTGCATATTTTTCCTTATTACAGATGAGAGTTTTGCAATCTTTTATTTTCTGCTTACTTTTTTGTTTGTATCTCCAACTAGATTATAAATTTCCTGAGGACAAATATCATGCTTCATTTAATGTCTTTTTGGTTACACAGGCCCTAGCATAGTGCCTAGAATATTGTAGATGTTCAATAAATGTTTGTGGGACTAGCGAGTGAATGGCTGAATGAATTAATGCAAAGCAGACTTGGATTTTCTGTCTGCAGTCAGTACTATGCCTGTGTTATTCAGCTGCGAAGGCATGTCCTTTTGTGGAGGTATTGCCTGTCTGAGCATGTTATACAGCTTGGAGCAGAAGGTATCTTGGATTGCTAACCATGTGACAAACAGTAGACAGCCTATCCACAGAGGGAAAGGGCAATACCAGGAAGAAGTCAGAGCCCTGGGGAAGGTTCCAGGTGCAGGTGAAGAGCCACCTGGATACCCACTCCCACCCACTGTCAGCAGAGTCACCTGGCCCTGGTGTGTGCAGGGGTGAAGCTGCAGGCATGGGAGAGCAGGCAATGCCCCACGCCTTCCTCCTGTGTTCCTTCCAGCCCAGCTCAGCTGCATCTGTCTTGTTTATTCGGTGCAGGCGGTTTCCTCACAACCTCCCCCATTTCGCTACCCTTTCCCCATACCCACATGTAACTGAATCACTTCAGGAAGGAATATCTATTTTTACCCTAGGTGTAGAAAGCAACCAAAAGGCAATGACTGTTTTTCTATCTAAAATCTAAATCTATCTAAAATCTAAAAATATTTTATTTTTAGATTTTTTGAATAGGCTTCACTTCCTTTCCTGGAACCAATGAACCAGGCCTGCATAGGTTTTTTGCACAGCTAGACTCAGAGCCTGACTGTCTGAGACTCAACTTTGGCACTACCTGACCTCCTCTGGCAGTGCCAAGCACCTGAACTACTTACCTAAGCAATCCAAGTTTGGCTACAGCATTCTTCTGGCTTCCCTCCTACTCCATGACTCTTTATCCAAGTCTCCTTCCCAGGCTCCCAGGCTCCCAGGCTCCTATGAACCATTAATATTGCTACCCACTATAGTTGAGTCCTTTCCACATACCTTCCCTGAATAATCTCCTCTCCCTTCTACCACTAACCAGATATGTGAACTTGAGCAAGCAAACAGATCTCTTTGAACCTCAGTTGTCTTCTCTGGAAAATGAAATATCTGCTTCACTTGGTTGCTGTGGAGACTAAATGAGTTGGTGTGTGTGTGTGTGTGTGTGTGTGTGTGTGTGTGTAATATAGAGTATAGTAAAGGCTCAAAAAGTATTGACAACTTATTTTTCTTTTCTTTTCCCTGGCTTTGAAAATCAGCTATGTTTCTTCTTGTTAGGTGCCATGGAGTCAGGTCCAATTCTTAATGACCCTATGTACAACAGAATGAAAGACGCCCCGACACTGTGCCATACAGATATTTTTTTATGTTTAAGTCCATTGTTGCCAACGTGTCAATCCATCTAGTTGAGGGTCTTCCTTCTTTTTATTGACATGTCACTCTCCCAAACATGATGTCCGTGTCTGGGGCTCAGTCTCTCCTGACAACATGTCCAAAATATGTAAAACGCAGTCCACCCATCCTTGCTTCCAGGAAGCACTTTTGTTGCACTTCTTCTAGGACATATCCGTTGGTTCTTTTGGCAGTCCATGGTATATTCAATATTTGTCACCAGCACCATGATTCAAAAGCATCAATTCTTCTGCCTCTCTTATTTACTGTCCAGCTTTCACAAGCATATGATGCAAATTTACCATTTCTCAATCTTTCTCTCCAGCTCCTCCCTTTCCTAAACTTGACATGGCATTTCTGGCTGCCTAATAGACCTTTCCACTTGTAGGTCCAGCAATCACCTCAAACCCAAAATAGTACTCATTTTACCCTAAAACTTATTTCTTCTCCAGAATTTTTTTTTGTATTGGGGGTTGAACCCAGGGCCACACGTGCATGCTTTACAAGTGGTGGACCACTGAGCTGCACCCCCAGCCCATATTTTTACTTTTTGAGACAGGGTCTCACTAAATTATGCAGACTGCCTCTGGTCTCTAACTTGCAATCCTCCTGCCTCCGCCTACTGAGCTGCTGGGATTACAGGCATGCACCACCGCACCTGACTCCCTTTTCCAGAATTTTAATGTCAGCTAAGAATATTATTCTTTCAAGCTAGAAAACTTAAAGTTGCTAGCTTGGCTTAATGGTGTATACCAATAATCCCAGCCCTCAGGAGGTAGACAGAAGGTTTTTGAATTCAAGGTCAACCTACAGAGTGAAACATTGCCTCAAAAAACAAATAACAACAACAAACAAAATTTAGGATTGCTGTTGGGAGCCACTCCATTTTTTATGCAGTTTTATTCTGCTTCAGAACTGCCCCTCAGTTTGGACCTCTCCTTCCCACATGTGGTCCAGACCCTTATTTCACCTCATTGCAGTTTATGCTACACAGTCCTGTCAGAATTAACTTCCTGAAAAATGAATATGAGTCATTGCTGGTGGGAATGGAAATGGTACAATCATTTTGGAAGACAGGCTGTTTCTTACAAAACTAAAATAGTCTTACACTATGATCCAGCAATTGCATTCCTTGGTATATATCTAAGGTAGTCATAAACTTATTTCCACATGATAGCTTGCAGATGGATGTTTATGGTAACTTTATTCATAATTTCCAAAACTTGGAAGCAACCAAGATGTTCTTCAGTAAGTAAATGGATGAATAAGTGTGGACAGACAATGGAATATTATTCATCTCTAAAAAGAAATGTACTATCAAGCTATGAAAAGACTTAAGGACATCTAAATGCTTATAGGTTGGTAAAAGAAGCCAATCTGAAAAGGCTACATAGTATATGATTCCAACTCTATGGCATTCCAGAAAGGGCAAGACGATGGAAACACCAACATGGTCAGTGATTGCCAAAGGTTAAGAAGAGGGATGGAGAATAAGTAGAGTACAGAAAAAAAAATTAGGGAAGTGAAGCTGTTTTTGATGGTAGGGGATAGGGTATAGCTCTGTGGTAGAATGAGTGTTTAAGTATGATTGAGGCCATGGATTCAATCCCTAGCACAGGAAGGAAGGAAGGAAGGAAGGGAGGAAGGAAGGAAGGAGAAGGGAATGAAGGATTTTGGATGATACACTGGTAGATACATATCATCATATATTTGTCCAAATCCATGTCAATACAGATTCATTGATAGTAACAAATGTACCTCTTTACTGGGGGATGTTGATAATAGGGAAGGCTATGCATGTGTAGGGCACAAGGAATATATAGGAGATCTCTGTACCTTCCTTTGAATTTTTCTGTGAACCTAAAACTGCTGTTGAGATATAAGGTCTTTTCTAAAAATGAGTCTGCATATACTCTAGGGTGGGGGTGTCCCATCTTTGACTTCTCTGGGCTGCATATAATAAAGAGGAGTTGTCTTGGACTGCACATAAATTATATAATATAGTTAACAAAGGCGGTCATGAAGAAAAATGCTAAAACACACAATGCTAACAGATTTTATGGCACTGTCCCAGGTCATATGCGACCCTTGGGACCCAGGTTAGACATGCCTGCTAAAGACATGTTATGCACATGTGAACAGAACACCAAGTACAAAAGTTCATAGCAGCTGGGCATCCTGGTTCACACCTCTAAACCCAGCAACTCAGGAGGCAGAGGTGGGAGGATCACCAGGCCAGAGGCAGCCTGTGTAACTTAGTGGGACACTACCTCAAAATAAAAAGATAAAAAATAAAAACTGTCCTGGGAGTGCAGCCCAGTGGTAGAGGGCTTGCAAAGTATATGTAAGGCCCTGGGTTTAACCCCCACATAGAACAAAAAGAAAAAAAAAGTTCGCAGCAGTATTGTTCATAATAGCTGATTAAAAAGAACAGGTAATGGACAGAAGAACTGGTAAGGAAATCAAAAGAACAGAGTTGGGCATGGAGGCACATGCCTGTAATCCCAGCACTTGTGAAGGTGAGGCACGAGTTCAAGGCAGGAATTTCATACCAGCCTAGGCTACACAGTGAGACTTTGTCTCAAAGAGAAAAGGAAAAAGAAGAAAAGAAAATAAAAGAGAAAAGAGGTTAAGATGGTAAATTAAGGTAAAATCAGAAAACAAGTATTCAACAATAGCAGCCAAGACAAGCTGCAAAATATCCAAACGAGAGAATGATGTATGGTACTGTAAATTAATAAATGTTCCTATACAGCAGTCAATAGCAAAGATGAAACTTTAAAATATAATGGGCAATAAAAATCAAACACAAAGAATACATTCAGGATGATTTCATTTATAAACAGTTCTGAAATAGTCCAAACTAAACTCTAATTTTAAAGAGCTATACATAAGCGATAAAACTATAAAGAAAAACAAAAGCAGTGATAAATAACCAGGACAATGGTTATCATCCTTGGGGTTCAACTGAGATTATAATTGTGAAGGCGCGAAAGGGGTACTAGAAATGCTACTTGATTTTTTCCCGGTACTGAGGGTTTGAACCTAAAGCCTTATGTATACTTTGCAAGCACTATACTACTAAGCTGCATCCCCAGCCCCTGATTTATTTTTTATCTTGAGACAAGGTCTCCCTAATTTATACAGGCTGCCTCTGAACTCTAACTTGTGATCCTCCTGCGTCCACCTCCTGAGTCAATGGGACGACAGGCATGCACCACTGCACCCAGCTTGAAACATTACATTTCTGACACAAGTTGTAGTAGTCAGAGGTACATCTCTGTGACAGAGAACCCCACAGAAACAAATTTATGGAGGTAGAGATTTATTTGGGGCTTATGGCCAGAGGATCAGTTCATAATGGTGGCAGCATGCAGCCCGGGGAAACGACCTTGCATTTCATGATCAGAAGAGTGAGGGGTGGGGGGAATGAGTGAGAACACACAAGAGAGAATGAGCAAGCACTTACCAGAACCAGGAGTCCTGGTAAACACCCCCAAAGGCCTGCCCCCAGTGAATCATTTCTGTCAATCTAGATCCTGCCTCCCAAGGTTCCGTAAATTCCCAGGAGAGCACCACCAGCTGGGGACCCAATGTTTAAACACATGGCCTTCAGGGGACATTTAGATCCAAATCATAATACTAGTGTATAGAAATGAGGGCTATAGAAGTGCTTGCTTTGCAGTTATGCTTTATACAGTGTAACTCAGTATTTTTCCTTAGTATGAGTTATATTTCTCAGTTTATGGCAGGGGGAAAATGGCAACGAAACTACATTGTTTCCCAGTTGAAAGTCCCTGTGCTCTCAGTTGTCAAGAGGACAAGTTCCATATGCTTCATGTAGACACAGAAGCTCTTCCTAGTCTTTCTCCAAATGTCTGTGCCCCACTTCATCCCATGCACCCAAGTCTCCAGCACCAATGACCCCCTCATATTCCCATTCTTCCTCAACAACACACCATATCACTTGATTTTCTTGCAGCCATGAATGACATTACTCTGTTCTTCACATGAAAAACCACTCCCTCCTTTTAATGCTCAGTCCCATGCCATCTCTTCACTGAAGTTGTCCTGAAAACCTTCCGATCAGCAGGGCGTGATGGGGCACACCTGTAATCCCAGTGACTTAAGAGGCTGAGTCAGGAGGATCCTGAGTTCTAGGCCAGAGGTAGCCTGCATATCTTAGTGAGCCCCTAACTTAAAGTAAAAAAAAGGAGGGACAGGGGTACAGCTCACTGGTGGTGAATTTTGGGAGTGGGTTGCCAGGTCCGTCTCCCAAGCCTACAGCACCTGGTGTTCCCAGGCAGTCTTCCATCCAAGTACTAACCAGGCCTGACCCTGCTTAGATTCTGAGATCTGACAGGATCAAATGCCACAGGGCTACAGCTGCAGGCCTGGGGTAGGTAGGGAGTTAGGAAATTTGGGACGGAGGAAGATTTTAGGAGCTATAATGGGAAAATCCCTCAAGCCACTTGTATCTTCAAGCACCAGCCTTCCATTGGTAGATTAAAAAAAAAAAAAAACTAGCACTGATCTTTCAGTAGGTTATAGTGATCCACAGGTCATTTATAATTAACTGATAGGACAGTTTTAGCTGACCCAAAATTGAAGGGTAATCTAAAAGGTAAATACTGTTCCTTCCCGATTCCAAGCTAAGAGGTAAACTGACAGCTACAAATGCTATTCTTTCTTGACCCAAAGCTAAAAGGTAAACTGAGGACAATGAAAGCAGTTGGTTATTACTCTTTCCTCTCTCAGGCATATACTGGGTCTGGGGCCACACAGAATAGTTCCTGGCCAACTCCAAAGTAAAACCAAATAATAATCTCACCCTCAATTAGCTGGACGAGGCAAGACTGCTATTTTCTAGGCTACACAATACAACTCTTGGCCTAGTACAAAATTAAACTAAAGGTTAATATTGTTTTAACTGCCTGAGAAAAACTGAGCATGAATTTTGCTCCAAAAGTCCCAGTTTCCCTGGGGAGGGTGCCTTCCATAAAAACTATCAGAAACATAGGTCTGGGACCCCCAAATCTCTCAAGATGCCCACCTTGTCTCTCTGTCAAAGGGGTATCTTCTAACTTCTATTAAAATCTTGCCTGCCCCACTTCTAGCCTCTCCGTCTTTTCCTTTGCCTGGGGAAGCACCCCAATCTTTGGCTACTTCACCCAAAGGACAGGTCTCTCCAGGCTTCTCCAGGTTCCTCTTTTGTCTGTTAATGGTATCCCTCAGCAGGCAACCAGTCTCAGTCCACAGCTCTCTTCTCACCCTGGAGATGGCTCTTGCTACATTGCCTATTACCTTTACCAGCTTGCAGAGCCGGCTCAACCTATGTATACAATCATGGTGAGAATTAAAAAGAGGTCATGGAATTAGAGAAAATTATTTTAAGTGAACGAACACGAGCTCAGAAAGAGAAACAACATATGTTCTCATTCATGTGAGGGAGCTGATTCAAAATTACAAGAAGGAAAAATCCTACTCAAAGGTCAGATCATAATAAAAGGGGGGGGGAGGGAAGATAAGAATGAGGTCAATATAAATGGACTAGAAATCGCATGTAATTGTTCTAAGCAGATAAAAACAAAGACCACTACGGGAAAAGTTTCTATCTTAAACAGAAATGGAACTCAAGGACACATAGAAAAATACTACATAGTAAAAGATAGAGAAGACTTGGATGGGAAACTTAGATGGGAAGGGGGGGAGGGGGAAAACATAGGGGAGGGTAAGGGGTAAGCTATATGAATAATGTTTATCAAATTGCATATATGAAAATTGTCACAATGAAAAGCATGTCAAAATGAATCACATTATGATGTACATTAACAATTTCTAATAAAAAAAGAAAAGAAAAATGTATAAAACTATCCTCAGCAATTAAAATGCTTAACTTAAAAAAATGGTTAAAATGGCAAATTTGATGTTGTATTTTACTGCATAAGAAATAAATTTAATAAAATTGGTGCACTGGAAAAAAAAATAAAAAATAAATAAATAAATAAAAAGAGGTCATGAAAAGAGCCCAACACAGTATTAAGAACGTTTTATTTTCACAGATAAATTTCATAAAATGTTTCCCTCTCTCCCATCCTTCCTTCCTTCTTTCCCTTTCTTTCTTTCTTTTTCTTCCTTCCTTCCTTTCTTTTTCTCTTTCTTTCTTCTTTCTTTTTATCTTCCTTCTCTTTTTTTCTTTCTTTTTTCTTTTTTTTAAGTGGTGACTTGGAAATGTGCTAGAGGGCGCTGATTCACTGCAGTATAATATGCTATTCTATCTTAAAGGTGTTATTTGATTTGCTCATCTAATCTGGTACTAAAGAGAGATTCAGATATTTAGGAAGCAAAATATTTGCCTTTTTAATTTAACAAAATAAATCAAAACAATTCAAGTACTAAGCCTGTAATTTATTTCAAATCATTTTGAGAAAGAATAATCCAATAGACTGATGGCCAATGGCATTATATTAGCTGCTTTAGTTCCATTTTTTCCATACTCTCCAGTGGAGGGCTGGTCCAATAAGCACTGGAAAAATCAAACCAGGCAATCTTTAGTGATGTCTGAACTTGCCCTAAGCTAACTGTAAAATGGGGCAATTGTACTAGATCAGCTTCAGGATTCCTTTCAATTCTAGTATCTTATAACATACAATTTTAGCTTATTAAAGGAAAGAAACAATTATTCCACCATAAAATAATGGAAATCCTGTCATTTGCGACAATACAGATGAGCCTGGAGGACATTATGTTAAATGAAATAAGACAGGCACATAAAGACATGAATGCATGTTCTCACTGATACGTGACAGCTAAAAAAGTTCATCTCACAGAAGTAGAAAGTAGAACAGAGCTCACCAGAGGCTGGTGGGAAGGGGATAAGAGGTTGGACAGTGGATACCAAAATATAGTTAGATAGGGAAAATAAGTTCTTGTGTTCTATAGCACAGTAGAGTGATTATTATTAGTAACATTTTATTATACATTTCAAAAAACTATAAGAGGATTTTCAATGTTCCCAACACAAAGAAATGATAAATAATTGATGTGATAAAAACAATAATTACCCATATTTGATCATTATACATTTTATACATGTATTATGATATCACATTATGCCCTATGTACAACTATTATATGTTGATTAAAAAGAAAAAGTTTAAAAAAGCCAGCTATGTACTAAAAAAAAGAAAAAAAAAGAAAAAAGAAGCCTGCATGAAGTGGCAAAAGTAAAAATATACATTTGTTGTTAGGTGCCATCAAGTTGGGTCTGACTCATAGCGACCCTCATAGGGTTTTCTTTTCCCCCCCCCCTTTCTTAGTAAATGATGACGGGGTACAGAGTAATACAGCATTGGCTTTGACATTATGCATCCTTTATATCACTTCTAGCAACACTTTCATCAACCCACAAAGTCTATGGAGCCCTATGGCTAATGTGTAGTAAAACTCAAATGCTTATTTGGGTTATATTCCCCTATTTTTCCAATATTTCAAGAAGTTGCACTGTTTACATTGAGATCGTCCTCTCCCCATTCATCCCTCCACATTGACCCTCCTCATCATCCCATCTTCTCCAATCTTTGCTTCCCTCTGCTAGTTCCCTCCCTCCCCTTTTCTGGGAATATATCCAAAAGGAGATGAGTCACCATACCACAGAGACAACTGCATCTTCATAATCAAATCAGCACTTTTCACAGTAGCAAGGATATGGAAACAACCAAGGTGCCCATCAATAGAAGAATGGATTTAAAAAAACCACTATGGTACATATACACAATGGAATACTACTCAGGGATAAAAAATGAAATGTCATTTGTAGCAAAATGGATGGAACTGGAGAACATCATCTTAAGCGAATGAATACAAGCTCAAGAAGAGAACTATTTTATGTTCTCACTCATGTGTGGGAGCTGAAGCCTACTTAAAGGAAGAAAAAATCCTGATAGGGTTTTGCTGGGCATGGTGGCACATACCTGTAATCGCAGTGATTCTGGAGGCAGAGGCAGGAGGATTGCAAGTTTGAGACCAGAGGCAGTCTGCGTAATTTAGCAAGACTCTGTCTCAAAAAGTAAAACAAAACAAAACAAAACAAACAAAAAAGGGCTGGGAGTGCTGCTCAGTGGTACAGCACTTACAAAGCATGTGAGCATTAGGCCCTGGGTTCAACCCCTAGTACTGAAAAAAACAATCCTGAGTTTTCCATGGCTGATTGTATCAGGATTGTTTCAGAAGTGTACTGCCACATCCTTTTCCCATTTTTACAGTGCTGGGATGGGACCTGGGACCTCAGTGCAGAGCAGCACTCTCCCATCTGAGCTAACCCCCAGCCTAAATCTATAGAGTGAATTTTTAAATCTGATAAAACAGAAAAAGGCAAATCAAAACAAAACTGTAGTTTTATTTTTTTCTTTCACATAATGCTCTGTTTTTAAAAAAGTAATGTGAGTGACAAATGGCTGATGTCTGAATGATATATTCTTAGCCTTTTACATTTCCACACTTTTTGTTAATAATCCAGCCAAATCTTGTCTTCTTAAGGAGAGGCTGATAATGTAAACTTATTTTATATAAGATATTAGCCAATTAAAGCATTTCAGTTTTACAATGACTTCATTCACTTCAACCACCTGAAAAACCACAAATATTTACAACTTAAGGGCAAAGTCTCAGTAGTAATAAATTAACACATGAAGACAAAGTGATTAGTAAATAATTTGTCTATTTTTATGAAGAGAAAAGTGACTCTCAGATGGAGTGGAATTAGAAACAAAAAAACAGAAGTCTGATTTCCCAACTCATGGTACATCTTATGCTCTCTGTAGGCTGGGTTGCAGAGTTCTAAACTGTGACAAATACTTGTGATAATGTCTGTGAGCATTGTCCTTTATACTTAATAAAGACAACCTACTTTGACAAAAAGTTGCTTGGCAAGTTTTATATGATTAAATGTAAAAAATTGTAGTGAAATTTCATTGTTTTTGACATAATTATGCATATAATCCAATATTTCAAATGATTATAATTTGGTTTTTGGGCACTCAAAATTGTTTTCCCCTATAGCTCCTAATAATTTGGAGAGGTGAAAATACCGTATTAATAAAATTCAAGAATTAGAACATTGTTTTATTTTGAACTTTGTATAGTTGCCCATAATAATTTTTGTCTCTGTAGACATGTACAACATTGTTTGAATTCTGGCAGCCTCGGTGAGATGACGCTTACTATCACTGCCATCCAGTGTGTCTTTACATAGTACTGGTAGAGAGAGGGACTAGGCAGTGTTTTGATGAATTTTAGAGCCTGGCATGTGGGCTCTGGGCTTTTTATATACCATTTTTAAAAAGAAAATTTGTTTTACAGAATTATCAAACACCCATTTCTTCTTCCTTTGGCATCTAAATTATGGTTATTTTTAAATCAGAAATGATTTTTCCTCTGCTGTGAGTTCACCAAGGTCCTCCCATCATCTATACGGCTCTTAAAGTACCCACTGGGCAACACAGAAATGATTTAGGCCAGAAAGCACGCAGTAACTTAGGTGAGATACTCTCCTTGCAGGTCTTTTTCAGGAACTGGGAGTGTTCAGAGGTGCTGGGGAGGGGCCACTGCACATGCAGGTATGGCTGAGCGGCCAGCTGAGTAACCAGCCTCCCTACCTTGGTACCCACTCAGGCCCCACACCTACACCCCTCCTCATTGTCTAGTGTTTTAGGAAGTCTGCCCGCTGGGGAGGCCGTGTTTTGGGATTGCACAATGTCGTGAACTCCAAAGGCGCTGCCTGGGCTGTTGCTGCTGCCTGGCAACTGTCTGTGGATTACTGGTGGTTAACAACATCCCTCGCAGACGGTATGTTATTTTAAGTTGTGCTTTGGCATCTGGGCTCTCTGCCCCAGGTACAACGGCCTCATAGCAGCTGCTTATGTACCTTGTTAACATCTGTCTATCACGTGTGTGGGGGCCTGAAGATGGAATTTGAGGGTTTCCACATAGCTTAGAGGTGACAATGTTGAAACAACTCCAGAATCTATTTGAAGCATCTCTCATGGCCAAGGTTCACAGTTCTGTGGGCTGTTAATGAGGTTAGCCTATTATAAGAGCTTGTGCTTTTAGAGGGCTCAGGCTGCTATAACAAAAACACTAAAGACTAGATGGTTTACAAACAGCAGAAATTTATTTCTCACACTTCTAGAGGCTAGGAAGTTTAAGATCAAGGAATTGGCTGATTAGGATCAGTTTCCTGGCTCATAGGTGACTGTCTTTTCAGTCACCTGAAGAGATCTCCTTGGGTTCTCCTCATAAGGCTGCTACTTCCACACTTGAGGACTCCGCTGTCAAGACCCAATCACCTTCAAAGGCTCCACCCCCTAATACCACCCTGCTGAGGATGAGGTTTCAACTATGAACTTGGCGGGGGTGGTAAGAGGTTGTTGTTGTTATGTGCTGTTGAGTTGGTATCCGACTCATAGAGACCCGCTGTACAACAGGGGAAACACTATTGTCATGCTTCTCTGCTGTTCATAGGGTTTTCAATGGCAGATGGATTTTTGAGAGGGGGTTGCCAGGTCCTTCTCCCAAGCCTACAAGATTCTGGTGTTCCCAGGAGGTCTCCCATCCAAGTACTAACTAGGCCTGACCCTGCTTAGCTTCTGAGATCTGATGGGATCGGATGTCACAGGGCTAAGGCTGCAGGCGTGGTAAGAGGGGGTGCACACAAATACTCAGCAAGCTCAATGTTAGTGTCTTCCTGGACCATAGTCTTCTGTATTCCATGTGTTCATCTATTCATTTACTCATTCCTTCCATCAGTCAATCAATTCATCAAGCACCTTTTCTTCACTACCAAATGCAGTATGTGCCGTGTACTGTGTAAGAACTGTTTTTAGGCAATGAGCAAGAGACATGATCTCTTCCCCGAGTGTGGTCTGGTAGGGAAGACAAAGAAGCTATTGTTCAGGATCCCTTGGTGCTTCCTAGGTTTGAGCCACCCAAGAGCAGTATTCAGTAATAGTGATCCATTTTAAATTGTTTTTACAATTGAGATTTCAACTGTGATAAAAAATGATGTAAATTCATCTTTCATATTAATCACATTTTCCTTTCTTTGGTTTTTTTAAATCAAAAATACCAAGCTTCAAATAGTGGTCTAAGAATTCTCCTCAGGACTCTTAATAAATGACAGATTCATTCTTTTGTCAGTAAAACAAATACAAATACCTTGGAGAGTGGGGTGAGGAAGTTAAGAAGTCATGATTATCTGTATGGGAAGGCAATAAATGGGAATGCCTTTTAGTGTAGCCTTTGATTCTGGACAAAAAGTGATGAGCCTCAAAGACTAAAAGGTAAAGTAGGGAAAATGTACAATGATCCTTTCATACAAAAAATATTTCTGGTATCCTGTTATTTCCATTTCTTTGGAAGAAAAAGAAAGTACCTAAACCATTGAAAACTTTTTCGTTCAGAAAATAATTCCTCAATGTATACTAAAAACATTTCTCATTGTTTAATTTGGAATGTGTTGGGCTGACTGGAATGTTTTTAAAAGCTCTTGCCTTAAGAAATTCTACCTTAAACCAAAGCCTCAAGAGCCTATTCTAAATCATTAGTGTTTCCACAGGGACTCACCACTGAAATCACATGAATATTCCATGACAAAGACTTCCCAAGAGCTAGTTTCTGGAGACGTGCAGAAGCAGCACTTTTAACTTTCTGATGTAGAAGGTCCTCCAGCTGACTGTGTTAATCAAAATGCTTACACAGTTGGCACTATTTTTTAAAAATTAAGTGGGAGACTCCCTCTCCCAGCCTGGTCTACCTTTCCAGTCTCATTTTCAGTCTTACCACTTACTGCTACACACCCTACACTTTAGCCATACCAATCTAGGTGAAGTCCCTGAACCACTCAGGCTGAAAATAGAAATGACAGGAAGATTTGGACAATTCCTTGGGTTTATTAAGGCACTCTTATGGTGAGTGCAGCAGACTTACAGCAGGCAACCATATTCTACAGTAAATATGACTCAGAGACATATACATCATTAGAGAACTGTGGCTCATTCTGTCTGAACAATACTCCCACAAAATGCACATCTTTGATTACACATTTTGCCTGTAAGCTGGGCCTTAAATATTCCCTCACCAGACTTAGTCAAAGAGCTGATTATCTCCTACTTAAGACCATGGAAATAACCTCCTAATCACCATCCTATTCTTCCCCATGGACTCATCCTCTACATTGAAGCTATAATTGTCTTTATACAATGTATCTTTAATGGCTCTCCATTGCTCACAATAAATTCCAACGAGAGACACATCCTCCCCTAGTGGATGAAATATGGGGTGCTATGGTTTGAATGTCCCCTCCAAAACTCAAATTGGAATTTTATTGCCATCAGGATGGTATTGAGAGGTGGGACCTTTCACAAGGGGGTCAGTTATCAATGAGGGAGTTTGGTCTCCTTTCCTTCTTCTGTCTCATCTTTCTTTCTTACCACGTGATTCCTCTGCCATGTTATGATGCAGTAAGAAGGTCCTCACCAGATGTGTCCCGTGATCTTGGACTTTGCAGCTCCTAGAACTGTGAATCAAATAAATGTGTATTTATCCACTCTATGGTATTGTTATAGCAGAAGGATACAAACTGAGACCCGGGGGGAGATAAGAACCACCTCAGAAATTTTTCAAAACATGGGAATATGACATCATCCCCTCCCTTCACCCATCTCTTTTGCTCCCATATACATTTCCCACGCCATGAAAGCCACTCCATGCTCTCTTGGTAATGGATGTGTGTTGTACTCCCCACTTATGCTGAGGCATAAAAAGGTTGAGGAGCTGTCACTGCAGAATAAAGGCCAAATTCCTTAGCATACCCTATGAAGTACCATACAATGTCCTTCCTGTTTTCCTTTCTGGTCTTATCTTCAACCACTTCCCATTATAGGCCCCATGGGCCAACAATACCAATCTGGATGAATTCCTGAACCAGACTTGCTTTTTCTAATTCTATTTTTTGAAAGCTATCCCAGTTACCCAGCATGCATTTCTCCTCTATACAGCTAGTGAATTTCCACTTAACTGTTAAAGCACAAATTTAGCTAAAGAAACATTCCCCTTTCCCTAGTTGTTCCTCCTGCATTCAAGCACATCTTGGTTCGCTACAACTCTATTCTTCTCCTTGACTTACCCTCTAAATCAATTTATTTTTCAGTGCTGAGGATATGCCTGATATTCCAAGTTTTTTCTGTAATCTATGAGGGTGTGTATGACCTGATCTTTTCCCCATCATTCTCCCTCTGCCCATTCTGCTCCAGTCACTGCTCTGCCTGGAATGTTCTTTTCTTAGGTGTCCCTATTGCTCATACTCTCATTTCATGCAAGTGTCTGCTCATATGTAATCACATCTAAAACAACATCTTATAGCACAGCACTAGCCCACGGGCACCTCCCTTGCTCTATTCTCCATCATAGTTATCACCACTTGGTATCTTGCATTTTTGTTATTTTCCCCCCAACCCACCCCTCTAGAACATAAACTACACGAGTGCCAGCCTTTATTTTGTTGTCACTATTAGGGTTTAGCTCAGTGGGTAGAATGCTGCTCCACACTCTCTGAGCACACAGGTTTGAAACAGAAGGACATGGCAATCCACTCCCAAAGCAAACCCGAAACAATCAGTCACTGAAAACCCTATGAGAGTTGCTATGAGTTGGACCTGACTCCACAGTACCCAACAACAAATAATTCTCTACCCCATCTTCTATTCCTAAAATGTGCACAGAGTAGAAGCTTGGTAAACATGTGTTTTTGTCATTCTTGCTGTTTGTCAACTTACCTGAAAAGTGATATAGGACTTCTGGTTAAACAAATAGATTATGTATGTGTATTTATTTCTATTCTTTCCTAAAATCCCAATAAATTGAGAGTAAATGGTTTTCAAAAATGACAAAGAGAATAGGACCATATGAAGACATTGAAGAAGCCTCTCCTGATCACTCCATTTAAAATAATAGCCTCCCCTTCTCAGTCTCCTTACCCTGCCTCCTCTCTTAGCACCTACTGTCTGAAAACAAATGACATAATCTACTTATAAATTATAATAACTCATCAGACCCATTTCTAAAATCTAAGCCTCAAGAATGCAGGAGTCTTTATTTTATTCTCTGATGCAGCATTCTAAGCACCAGAACACTTAGCAGGTGCTTAAAAAATGTTTGTGGAATGAATGAATGGAGAACAAAACAAGACTTGGAAGCCCAGTAAGAGTGGATGAATAGTCATTCAGAGGAAGGCTAAAGTCCAAGCCAGCAAGACAATGGGGCTGGAATCCCCAGAGACAAGTCAGCTTGATCAACAGAACCACAGAGAGCTCAGACACAGGCAGCAGGTTTCTCTGAAACTGGGAATGCACACGAGTGGAATAAGGATTCACACCAGGCAAAGAGCACTCAGATTCCAGCAGAAGATCAGAATCTGATACCCTGAAGAGACTGGGAAGAGGGATTTGGGACTTCAAGAACAGCAGAGCTGAGGGTGGAAGAACTGAATTTAATCAGAGGATGAGGTCTACTTGCCCAACTGTGTGACCTCTAGTCCCCTTTCTCCACTCAACTTTGGGAACACAAGCAGTTAGGCCCAATAAGCACCTCCCCTCCCACCTTTTCCCAGCAAATTAACCAAGGAGAAGACTGGAGATTGTTTCTGGTTAGAACTGCTCTGTCCAAGTTAAAACTCACTGAACAACAAACATTGTTATTATTAGGTGTCACCCAGTTGGTGTCTGATTCATAGCAAAACAGGATTGTTATTGCTTCTCTGCCATTCATAGGGTTTTCAATGGCTGATTGTTTTTTGGGAGGGGTTGCTGGGTCCTTCTCCCAATACTACAGCACCTGGTGTTCCTAGGTGGTCTCCCATCTAAGTACTAACTAGGCTGGTGAGATCTAACAGGATTGGATGCCAGTGGTACATACAGCTGCAGGCTAATTTGCATCTGCCCTTGCTTCCTACTGTGGGGAGTGCCAGGGATGGAGGACCCAAGGCTGCTTTCCTTCCAAACACCCTGTGGGTGCTAGAGACCAGAGGTGGCATCACAGTGGGAACACTTGGATGCCCAAGAACCACCGCATGTGGCATCCGATCCTGTCAGATCTGGGAAGCTAAGCAGGATCGGGCCTGGTTAGTACTTGGATGGGAGACCACCTGGGAACACCAAGTGCTGTAGGTTTGGGAGAAGGACTTGGCAACCCACTCCCAAAATACAATTAGTCATTGAAAACCCTATGAATAGCAGAGATGCACAATAGTGTTTCATCTGTTGTATATAGGATCTCTATGAGTCAGACATGATTCAATGGCACCTAACAACAACAAACAAACAAACAAACAAACAACAACAAAGAACTTAACAGCAACACTAGAAACCAGAAGATCATGGAGTCATGTCTTCACAATTCCAAGAAAAGTTATTTCCAACATAGAACCAGTGGCTAAGTGATCAGTCAAGTAATGGAGAGAACATTTTGTTGATGTTTTCAGACACAATGGAGGCAAAATATATACCCCTATGCACCTTTCTTAGGAATCTTAGGGAGGAAATGCTCCACAAAACAAGGTGCTAGTGAAGAAAAAGGAAAGCATGAGACAACAGAAGATAGGAATCCTCAGATGGAGAAACAGAGTTCAAATCCATTAAAATAGATGACCAAAAACTAAATATTTAGACCATGTTGTGGGATACATGACTTGGTTCCATCACTTCTTGAAAACATGTCAGTACTTCATTGATATTACAAGCATAAATGTCTAGATAAAACATTGCTGGGAAAATATGCCATCTTTGCCAATAGATTAAGCTGCAGAAACACCTTAATTTGTTTTCAACATGAACCAACAGAAGAGAGAATCAAGCCAATGGGCTTTTCTAACAGAAATTAGGTAAGAACAGGGCAGGGAGGAAGGGAGCTTCAGCTCCCATTTCTTGAGCATCAATTTCCTCATCTGTAAATTAAGGAACTCAATCGGATTGTCTTAAATTCCTTTTTTAGCACTAAACTTTGAATTGGACCTTCACATATCTCCCTGACTCATTTTTTTTCCCTGAGATAATTTCTGACAAAGATGACCATACATCTGAATTTACTAGTACAGTTCTGGTTCTTATCTGTTGTCCTAGGGTAACTATTAACTGCTCTTCCTTTAACTCCAAAGCATTCATGTTTGGAAGATAGATTACATTGCTCTCCTACCTATGACTATATCCTCTTTGGTTTTATTTTATATTTCTAAGGAAATACATGAGTTTACTTTTTAACTTACAGATTTAAGATTCCATAGCTCCATTTTCCTTAAAATTTGAAGAAATTTCAGATGTATTTGTGAGTGGCTTGCCAAGTATCAAGAATTTTTTTTAAACCCAGCAAGCCATAATGCAAAATTTTCTTTTTAAAAACCTATTACTTACTGTGCAAGATATTGTTAAAACATTCTTCTTAGTAACCTTGGAACATGTGTTTTTAAAAACTATGACTAAAATATTTGTGGAAGACTTAATTCAAAATTCTATGTGATACAACAAATTTAAATTATGAAACAATCCTTGAATAAAGTCTTCCATTTGCCTTTATTAACAATTATAACAATGCTCTCAAAAGAATGTGCTTTCAGCAAGTGATAGGCGTCATCCATCATTGTGGCTGTTTATACGCTAATCAGTTACAAACAAGGGAACATGCCACTTCCACCCCATAGACAAGCTCTGTATGCTGATGATGCTAACATTTTCAAGGCCAGGACTCAAAGTCCTGCCAATCCCTGAACAACAGCTCATATATTAGTAAATGAACTTGAAACACTTCTTTCATAGTGAGCAGCACTGAAACAGATTCCATGATTGATCACTTGGTTACAAGGGAGATTTAACATTGCTTGAAGATACAAAAAGTCCCTTAGTTTTACTCAAATATGCATTATCCCTGACATAAAACATGCCTCATGATGAAGAGCTCTGATTTTTTTTTCCAGGATTAATTTTCATTTAACCATTTACAATCACTGTGTGAAGAAGTTTCTTTTTAAGTGAAACAAACACATTATGGTTCATGGGATAAGGGGAGCATGTAATCCTGATCTATTGTTTTAAAGATACATGATTACCATATTTTTAAAAATTACTTTGAAAGTGAGGTAATGTGTTAAGACAAGATCATGCAATGGTGACTAATGTATTGTCTAGTCCTAACCTAATGAAAACAAAAGGAAAGATGGATTTGGCTCTCGCTTGCACTTTTCATCTCTGTTACAAATTATGCCTCAGTTTTGGATCTGAGATCAGGTTTTCTTGATAGCCTCAAAGAGTAATTTTCCCTGTTTTCTTTTAAATCTCCCTTTGATCATTTCAGACAATTCATCTGTTTGAATGAGAAAGAATAGAAGAGAGGAATGTTGAATGAGGTTAAGTAAACGGAGAATCTGTCACATAAAGCAAGTTTAAATCCCAGTAAGAGCATCCATGCAGGACAAACGGAAGCATTATTCTTTTGAAAACATTATTCTTTCAAACAGTGTGTAATGACATCCTCCCTCGAGACTTTCCATGAGGAAAAATACTTCCTCAGAAGTCATTTTATAGGTTCCAACTATAAAGAGTGAAGCACAGTTAAAGTCAAACTTGTGTTTTCTTTATGTAAAAAAGTTCAAAATTAGAACTGCATAAAGATATTCACAGGAGTTTCTGGGAAGCCTTGTTTTTGTGACCTAGTAGTATTTCCATGAATGAAAAGGATAAGTAAAAGGAAAGATTTTTATTACTTTAGACCTATATATCAGTGACTGTGTCCTTACCATAAATTTATAACAAATACATTTTCTGTGTTCAAGGGAGAAATATATCAAACTTAAATATGCTGAATTTAAGATAATTTATTAAGTTCCTTTTAAATATATCATTTTCTTATGCTGAAGCATAAAGTATAGATTACATTTCCAGTACTTTGTGATGTTGCTATATCCTGAGTATTTGATTGCAGATAACTATGAAACTTTGTTATTTTAAAAATGCTTAGTATAGCTGAAATATCAGAAGTTAGCCTTTGTTTTAAGTGTTTAAATTATGTTTAAACAACAGAAAAGTAAATAAGCAGAATACAATACTACTTTATAAGTTTCATGAATGCATGTACAAAGTTCTCTCTTCAAAGGTTTTTAGAAAATGTGAATAGATTCAGAATGGAGGGGAACACAGAAAAAATACACTTGAGGAGACTCACAGTTATAATCTGTTTATTTAGCAAAATAAACTTGAAGGAAGTTTTCTGTTAAAAAACACAAGCACTGTATCCAAATTTTAGATTCCCCATATTCTTTGGTATTGAAATTCAGGATGCAAAATATTTTACTTTGAAAAGTTTAGTCATTGGATCTACAAGTTTTCCATGTAAGGAAATATAGTATTAACTATAATTGTTTTATTTATTGAAAAGCCAATGAATGCATAAAGGCGACCAATTATATGATTGCAGAACCCAACATCATCAAGGAAATATTCATTTATAGAACCAAGTTTCTTACTGGAAATATCTTTTAAGTTTTTAATGATTTTCTGCCAGCATTTTTACCTTGTTATCTGAATAGTCATCTAGTATCTGGGATAAATGTTAAGTCTATATTTCTTAGAATTGTGTGTTTCAATCTTTGCCATAATATAGTATCTGAGTATCTGAAAATTGCTAATAGCATTAAGTTAATGATAATATAATCCAATTCTATCTAAATCTTTTTTTATCTTAAGAAAATAATATTACCTAAAAAACAGAGTTTTTTGTTTCTTCTAAGAGTATGCAATGTTGTTGTTATTGTTAGGTGCCATCAAGTCAGGTCCAACTTATAGTGACCCTATGAATGAAACACTCCCTGACACTGCCATGCCCGGCACTATGTCAGTGTTTTCCTGCTATTATAGAGTTTTCAATGGTGGATTGTTGTGGGAGTGGGTTGCCAGGTCCTTTAAGAGGATGCAAAGCCAGACACTTCCAGAAACACCAGGGGACAACCAAGTTACTCCAATTCTTTTGATAAATTCTTTGGGTGCTCCAATTCTGATTTCTCTGTGTCCCTCCTTTCTTGTGTGAAAATGTCTTCCCTTAACTTGTTAAAATCAGTCTGAGAAAAACTAAATCTGTAACAAACAGGGACAATGAATTATTATTATTTTTTGCATAGACTCTTGTGATCATAAAATGATCAAGCCATTTATAGCTTCGGTGCTAACACTGTGCCTGGGAACAAGAAGAGTACAACCACAATAAAATACAGCTATCTATCAAAAGGACTGCATAAAGACATCTTTGGCCATGTAGGCTCTGGGCCCTCTGGAAATAAGTCAGTTGCATTGCTAACATGACAAAGAAAATTGCAATATTGAGAATCAAGAACAGTCTGGTATATGAAGCAGATAGTGATGGGGCTCTACTGTGAGTAGTTGTCACCATCCGTGCCTGTCCAAACCGGCCTTTCATCAAGCCCTCATTTTTATGTTTTTCATATGTTACATCTGCAAAATCTAAAAGGTCTTTCATTTCTTCCTCTTCATCTATGGGTAGTTCTTTCTGTGCCAAAATCTGAGCTTTCTGCCGAATCTTTTTCTCATTGACTTCAATCTGTGCAAAAATATCGGGGACTGCATCCACAAATTTATAGTGCTTGCCTGCCCTTCGGTTTTTCTTTAACTTACTTTGCTTCTGCTGCTGTTGCTGTGATATGGCAAAAATCCTGTCAATGGCCTCCTCAGTCTGTCTCTTGTCTGAAAACCTCAGCAGGCGCTCAGCAGTCTTCCTAAAGCTGGCTGTGTTACGGACCCGGGACAGGATCTGCTTCTCCAGCAACTGGAACACTGGCTTAAAACGCTGCAGGTTCTGTTCCACAATAGCAGCATAGTCCTTCACCTCAGGGACAGTGGTACTCTTGGCGGCTGAATTCCAGTCAAAAAGAATTTTCTGGCGATCTGCAATGACTTGTGCAAAAGCAGATTGTCCTGTGGCCTCACCTGTCCACAGGTAAATTGCATAGGCATGTTCACTGGTAGCTACGAACACATCCAGGCGCTGAGAGTCTCCATGGATGCTGAAGCTCTGCACATCCACAGATGGCCCTATGAAGAGGTAAGCTGCCCTGGTGATGGGACTTCGGAGGTGCATAGTGACATTCACATAGTTTGTCCCATTGTAGGGATAGCCCCGAGGGTATGTCACTGAGGCAAAGGTTGCTTTCTCACTGTACCCAGTATCATCCATCCAGTACATTTTATAGAGACCGTCTCGCTGCTTGATGAGAGCCCCATGGACGCCGTCTACCACTGTCTCCTCAAAAGGAACATCTACATTGTGGAAGAAGCTTGCTGCGGTCTCCAAGGAGCTCTCCTCTCCCAGGTGTATTTGGTCCACAAGGAGAAGCAGCTGGGGATGGAGGAGGATGAGATTCCTCTGAATGTCCTTCAGGTTAAGCTGGGGGTTATAAGCCCCCACACCTTCTCCTCGGATGAAAACCACCCCATCTTTCTCCACTGCTGCAACCACTCTTCCCTGACAGCTGGCTGCCAGGTCGTGCTTGTATTTCGACCACTTGGATGAGCAGTCTTCTGTGACCTGACCCTCCCAGGGAGAAAAGCAGCTCTTAGATACTGCTGGGGAAAACATCAGAACGTTGTTCAGGAAGGTGTACTTGGGCCCGTACAGAGCCTCGGTAATGAAAGGCACACCATTGGGAGCAAAAGTAAATGAGTTTTGATCAGGATGTTCATGCCCAGCATTAAAATTTCTCCATCCTTTGATCCACTCTTTATATTTGTTTCTGTGGACAATGTCATATATTGCACGGCCCCCGAGTTTTCCTGACTTGAAGGAAAGGAAAGACCTATTGATTTCTGCTGGTAGTGCACTTCCATAAGTCACAACACCCCAGTCTTCAAAATAATGCAATGTAGGGGTGCCAAAATCAGGAGGAGGAACCGGTTTCAATGTAGCATCATACCTGAAGGAATTAATTTTTGAAAATTAAATGGTCTTCTGGTCAAAGTGAAAATGACAAACCATGACTATGAAGCCATATGGTAATGTGGTTGAAAGAAACAACACAGAAACGCTACCCAGAGCAATGGCAGTGTAGACTGTTAGGGACATTTCTGAAAGCACTCAGATAATTAGCACAAATAAGGGAAAACCACTGGTAATTGGGAGTAAATCTTTATAATTTATGATCCTTGGGTTTGAGACCCCAGTGATCTCTGCTGCTAATCTCTATGTAGACCTTCTTCACTTGACAATTTCAGAGATGCCAAACTGTAAGAGCTCATAGACTTAAGCACTTAACCCAAATTTCTGGTTGACAGGCTCCTATTCTAGGGAACCTGAGATTGGGATCTGGAGTCTAACAATAGCCTGGAGTTGTAATGAAGATTTATTCTACAGAAACTTATATTATTGAATGTTTTGTTTGAAATCAGTTCCTCCTCCCAGCTGTTCTCCTCAAAAAAAAAAAAAAAAAAAAAAAAACACACAAAACATCTTAAATGGAGGCTGGGCTTAGTTGTACATGCCTGTAATCCCAGGGACTTGGGGGGTGGAGGGAGGTGGACTGCAAGTTTGAGGCCAGAGGCAGACTGCATAACTTAGCATGACCCTGACTCAAAATTTAAAAATTAAAAATGTGCTAGAGGTGAAGCCCACTGGTAGAACACTTTCAAAATATGTGCAAAGGCCTGGGTTCAACCCCCAAGAACTGCTAAATAAATAAATAAATACTTAGAGTAGAACTTTACATATTAGATCAAATTTATTGCCAATAGCATACCTAAGAATATAAATGGATCAGATTCCAGGAAACTAATATTGGAGGGCTCCAAATTGTGGCTGCTATTGCTGAGCTCAGATAGAAAGGTTTTGTTTTGTATGAGTTTACAGATGATGCTATGCTTTTGGACAATAAATGACTTCTTGTTTTTACTTAAGATAAATGTTTATTACTAAAGTAATATAATAATGTTAAGCTTTCATAATGATTAAGTACAAAGGCTTTTAAATCAGAAAATCTCCAAAAATAATGATGATTGTCTATTTTTGATGATTTGGGAAAACGGCCTTGACAGAGTCATGTGATTTGTGTTCCAGGGAAGAGATGCAGACTCTCATTAGCTTTCATATACTTTTCTTTTCTTTTTTGGTGGTACTTGGAGTTAAATCCAGGGCCTCACACATGCATGCTTTGCAGCACTCTACTGCCGAACTGCACACCCAGTCCATTTTTTAATTTTTTATCTTGAGATAGGGTCTCGCTAAATTATATAGTCTGGCTCTGGCCTCAAACCTGAGATCCTCTTGCCTTCACCTACCAAGTCGCTGGGATTACATGTGTGAGCCACTGTGCCTGGCCTCATATACTTTTGCCTAATGCATCAATCACCTATGGTCAAGTCGATCTTATTGTTGTTTGATGTTAGCCATTTCACCTCTTCTAGAGTCTCTATTTTAGAACACCAGAAACCATGCCTCTGCTGACGTTAGTATAATCTTGGATTAATTAACGTGATTTAACAAATACGGGTAGAAGCCAAATGGCCATCCTTCTCTTAGTTTTTGGTTGGTTTGCAGATTCCTATAAAGGCAGATTTTTAAACCAACTTTAAACTTAGTATTAATTTGACTCTTAAGAGTCAGCTTTACAGAATTCTTTTGATTACTTATTTGTGGGTAAATGAAACCACAATTAAGTAATTACTCCACAGTCCTGAAAGGAGGCTTATTAATATATTTGTTAAATTTGTAAAATTAACTTTAAAATGCAATAAAAGTTTTCATTAATTGTTTGAACCTTGAAGAAAAGAATAAAGAGAAACAAACTATAGAATGTTATTTTGGAGTTGAATGAAAGTTTCAGTATCTCAAAAGACATCAAGGATGAATGATTATCTGGTTCTCAGTAATTGTGATTTTAAGTTACTGGATGCCAACAATATATCTGGCAGTACTTAAAAAAGGAGACCCAAACTTCCCCTGGGCTTAAAGGATTACAGCAAAAAAATTACATGGTCCTTTTATTATCAAAGTGCAGCTGTCAAATATTGTCAAACACTTTTAAACACTTTTGAAAGTTTTGGAATAGCTTTGTTATTAGACGATTATAATGCTCCACTTACCAAAACAAAACATTTCATTACTTTTTTTTTGGTGTGATCACCAGAATAAGTTGGTCTAAATTTTGTGGTTTTCTCCTTATATTATTTCAAAAATTATATAAAATCAAACCATGTTATTTATGAAATAGTACAAGCCTACAACACCTCTAATACAAGAAAATCAAGAACTGCAAACAATAATTCAATGTTATATGTAAAGAAATGTTTCTAGCAGAGTTTTGCCACTGATAGCTAAGCTGAAGCCATGCGCACTTAGTGACATGGAGAAGAGGTTTAAAAAAGGCTTTACGTTAGCATTCTTTTTAAACGTAAAACAATGATGCATAGTATGCTGGATACCATTTCCTTTTGAGGCCAGCCCAGTGTGTCATACCAGAGAAATTCCGTGTGCAAAGTGCACCAGCGCTGCCCTTTGGATGGTGTTCCTGGACCTTCCACCACACGATTCCTTCTGATTTGGTCAGCTAGCCAGTTTCCACTGCCATTACGCATGACAAATTTATCCAGGAACACTAATTGGCTTTCTGGACCATAAAACCAGTTGTAATTTGAGTCTGCAATAGCGACAGTTCTTTGAAACCCTGGGAAAGGAAGTTTGAAAAAAGTAAGTTTAAAACTCCATATTCCTATAAAGGTCTAAACAACGATTTTCAAATCTAGTTCAAATTAGAATCAATTGTGCCTCTTAGACAAAAACAAACAAAACCATGATGCCTATGTTCTACCCCCCGAAGGCCTTCCACAAATCTTATGTGCAAGCTTGTATTTTTTCTGTGGCAGCCTGTCATGGGAACAGACATGCCACACCTATTAATGTGTACATTGATTGCCCTTCTTCCTCATTTTCAATGTCAATGCCATGAACAATTATAATTGATTCTATGTATGGATATCATCTTATACATGGCAAGTTCCAGAACCTGGAATGAGCCCTAGCTCTGCCACAGCTCAACCTGTATTTTAGTCCAAAGTAATAAGGTGCTTCAATTTGACTTCCAAAGAAGTGGAAGCTTAGGATATATATAGTTCAGGACAAAAATTTAACTTCCAGAAAAGATTCTGCCAGTATGTATTGCTGCAAGTTAAAGAACAGAAAATGCAAGAATCATAAAGTCATGTATCATTAATGGAAAAGGGAAGAAAAACAAAAGCAAGAAAGATGTGGTACAGGTGCTCATGAAAAAGAAGAATGGGAGAAAACTCTGGGCCAGACTGGAATAATCATTACCAGAATATCAACTGTGACAGAAAGAGAAGTATGTAGTTTGGAATAAATTGATTAAACACCAATCTCTTCTAAAATGCTACCATGTTTATATTTACATAATTTATAGTTAATGATTTTGCTTTCTAATAGTTTAGTAAATATTTTTCCAAGTAAATCTTACTATAAAATTTGATGTTGTAAAAATAACATTTCAAGTCTTTGAGTTCCTTGAAAGCAGAAGATATGCTTTATTTCTCTTTAATTGCCTGACTAATATAAATCCTGTCATAGATATGTTCAATAAACGTTGGTTGAATTAATGAAAACAAACATGTACGTGCTCTTCTTAAAGGTGTTTCTATTGTTTTTTCCAGTTTAGGAAGGGCCTAAATACACAGCCTATAGCAGATCCAAGCTCTGAGATGGTAGGCTGTTAGATCCAGCTCAACTTACAAAACACTGGGGCCTCTTAATGGTCCCTTGCTTTAGATGGCCTTGATCAATTACCAAGATGAACTGCAAAATAGGTCTCTCCTGTATGTCGAAGAGTAAGCAATACAGCAGTATGGTTCTGAATGTAACTTTAAATCTTAGCATGTCTATTTTGTCCTGCAGTATTTTTTGGATGACTAATCCAATAAAGGCCTGCAGCCATAGCCCTGTGGCATCGATCCTGTCAGATCTCAGAAGCTAAGCAGGGTCAGGCCTGGTTAGTACTTGGATGGGAACACCAGGTACTGTAGACTTGGGAGAAGGACCTGGCAACCCACCCCCCAAAACAATCCACCATTGAAAACCCTATGAATAGCAGAGAAGGACTGATAATAGTGTCAGGCATGGCACAGTGTTGGGAGTCTTTCATTGTGCTGTATATCGGGTCACTATGAGTCAGACCCAACTCAACAGCACCTGACAACAACAACATCCTTTTGTTAATGTTTTAGTCCTATTTTAGAAATGAGGAGAGTTATAAAGCTCTCCTAAAAATTAAGAAATTATTAAATCTCTCTCTCTCTCTCTCGCACACACACACACACACACACACACACACACACACACACACACACAGAGATATTAGAGCCAGTTCTCTTAGAAAGCTTAACTACACAGCAATATTAAATTTGATGTTTTAAAAGCAATTATTTCCTATATTCTATACCATTTATTTCAATAAGATATTTAAAGAAAATACTAACACTTCAGCTCAAATGTATAGGTATAATCTTTCATTTTGAGTCATGTCTGTTTATGTTGAACGAAAAAATTGAAAGCTAAAAACTACAATAGAATTGAGAATTGAGCAGGGATCACAGAAAAAGGAAAACTGAAAAATAATTATTAGTGTTTGTGTCTTATTTAGACCCATGAGTTATGCTTATAAGTTTGATATATACAAAAAATTAAAGTACTGTAGGGGATAGAAATATTTGATCATTATGCTCTAAGCTTCATAATACTTAAATCAAAATCCTCATGTTAGCACCCAAAATGTCCTGGCTACATACGGCTGCTGAATTCAATTTTTCTTTGATTAAAAAAAATCTGTTTAATCTCAATGTGAAAAATCCCACAGACTGTATTTCTTTCCTTAGTCTAGCTCATTTTCATAATAAGAAAAAATCATAATAGTGTAATGCTTTCACATTTCTGATTCCTCACTATACCTGGCAAGATGGTTCTGTACATAAATGCAAAGTGTTGTTTAAGCCACGGGTGGCCAAAGTGGTTGATGTTAAAGTGCCTCTGAACAAGAAACATGTACTGGAAGAGTGATCTAGTGGTGTAGCTGCCGTATGCAACTCCTTCATAAAGGGAGCCATCGGTCACCTCTCGGAGCAAGACCAGAGATTTCTCCATGATGGTCAGGACTTGCTTGGTCCATAAGTAGGCCTCTTGAAGGTAACCTGAAGGATGAAGACATGGAACGATGAATAGCAGCTCTAATGAAGCAGAAACAAAAATATGGCCAAATAAAGCTCTCTGAGTTATCTGACCAGTTCACGTTATTACAAATTGCATTTTGAAATAACATCCTATTAATCCAGGTTTGTAGTAAATCCATAATGGATGTTAAGAAGTTTTTGAATACAGGTCATTTATTAGTGAAGTGGACATAAGCCCTTAAGTGAATATCAAGTAATTTTTCACTTTTTAATAAACTGAAACTACATAGATAAGATCATAAGTTGCATATAACATTGTGCATAAGACTAGGTTTGTACATTGAGACTCCTATTCAGTCTTCCTAAAATCTGATTGAAAATATTTTTGAAGTTTATCACTTTGTAAAACTTTCACCTTTAATTCATAGAATTTGTGATAAACTGAAAAATATAAATGCCAGACAATTTTTAATTTGCACTGTCATTAGAAGACAACGTCTCATCATTATTGTGTTTTTGGATTCCATGGGACCAGTAAAGGTAGGACAGTGGGGCTGAGAAACCATTGTAATGGAAACCTAATGGTGAAAAGTATCAGCTGAGAGTCCTGTGTCTGTCAAAAATGAGCTACATGATTTTTTTCAAGTTAATTATTCAACCTGCCATATTTTTCAATCTTTCCCCTGAAAAATCAGTCTAAAATATTTTATAAAATGTTTTGGACTGAGAAATGTCAGCTTCTAAAATTCTTACACTTTTATAACAATAACAATTACTCACATTTCTATAACATTTATAATTTACACAGCACTGAACAGAGTCTTCCTTAATCCTTTTAACAACCAAGCTATGCCTCATTTCCCCCACCAAACTACAGAAAGATTGACTTGTTCCAGACATCTGGCACACGATGCAAAATGAAGAGAACTTTGATGTGAACATATGACTTAGATTTAAGGTTTACCTTGTTTTGTGCCCTTGTTTTTTAAACACACAATGTGTGGCGATGAAATTAAGTTCATGGCCTCCTTATATATGTGTCATCTCAGTGCTGACTGCTCTACGTTGGCCTACAAGGTGAGCCAGCTGCTGGGGCCCCTAGAGGCCCAGCTAGCACCACCTCAGGCCTAAACCCAGGTCCCAGGCTAAGCCCTGTCTCCAGGTCATGGGGACAGCACTGCTCTCAGGCTTGGCCATATGGAGGTGACTGTTAATTACAGCCTGGCTCCTTCTGCCACCCAGCTGCATACCAGCCATGTTAGTCTTCTCAATAGATTTCCACTTCTATTCTCCATCATTTGGGTTTAAAATTCCAATCATCTTTTTTCCTCTGAGTCCCCCATCTCCAATCAGAAAGCAACGTGACTGACGTCTGAAGTCAGGCTGCTGTTCCCTGGATATCACACTATCTGGTTTTCCTTATATGTTCTTTTCAACAATCTTCTTCAGGCCATGTCTACCAAAATACTTTGCAGACTGTAAACCTCTCTCAATATGCTGCTGGTGTTAGGTGCCATCGCGTCAGGTCTGATTCATGGTGACCCTTTATAGGGTTTTCAATGGCTGATTGTTTTGGGACTAGACTGCCACATCCTTCTCCCATTTTTTCTTGTGCTGGGGATCGAATCTAGGTCCTCAGAAAGTACAGAACAGCAATCTACCAGCTGATCCCCTCTCAATATAAGATGCCAATAATATTATTAATTGAAGGTTTTCTTCTAAGACCTAACTAAAAGTAAGGTTTGGTTGAGATGTGATAAAGGAGGAAGGCAGATCTGGGTAAATTCTGTTGTTGGATCATGTATAAAATGCTAATTAATTCTTATGAGGAATAGAAATAAAAGTTAAATTCTTTTTTATTTCCAAGCTCTGATTATATATTTAATATTCTAAGCCAGGCACAGTGGCACATGCCTGTAATCCCAGCAACTTGGGAGGCAGAGGCAGGAGGATAGCAAGTTTGAAGCCAGATGCAGCCTGTGTAACTTAGCAAGACCCCATCTCAAGATAAAAAGTAAAAAATGGCCTGAGGATGAAGCTGAGTGGCAGAGCACTTACAAAGCATGCACAAGGCTCTGGGTTTACCCCTTCAGTATCCCCTCACACACATATACATATATACAATACACACACAGACACACACACACACACATAAATTCACTATGATTTTAGAGCTGCTTCTCTTAAACTCAATTTTGATCATTTATAGATTTCCATAGAAGCTGTAATGTAGACTTATAAGGAGAAAGAAAATGCATCACTGACAGTTATGCAACGTATTAATGCAAAGTTTCTGTACAATCTGTAAAAGTTGCTTCCAATTGACTTAAATGATCTAGCCTGGTTATTTAAATCTTTACAGAAGAAACAGCAGTGTTAGGAATGTTCGTTTGAAATAACAAACCACCTGTTTAGCTTTTAAAAACTTTTTTTATTTCAGGCTGGCTCTCTTCACTGTTAATATTCTCTGGAAAAGTGAAAATCATCACCGATCTTGTATTGTACAGACAGTCCAGAAAAATTATGTGCCATAATTAAGTAACTCATAGGATAATTCAACTAGCACATATTAAGAAAGAGATGTCCCTTAATTAAAACTAAGAAATGTCTACAGTATTACTTCATCTCCTGGGCTTAGTTAGGATCCAAGTATGAACATGTACCCAAGAATACTCATAACAATGCTTTTGCTCACAAGGTAGCAGCTGTAACTGAAGTCACCTCAGGCATCACTTTGGCTGTGATGCAATCACGCTCACCTTGATTCATCAGAACTAGGCTTCCTGTGAGCAAAGCCATGCAGTTGGTGGGCTGATGATTGTGCAGGTACTGAAATCCCCAACCTCTCCTGTATGAAGTTTCATACATATAACCGGAGGCATTGGCAATAACTTCAAGAAACTTCTCCTGCTGTGTCTTGCTCAAGTAGTTGTACAAGAAGTCATAAGCAGTGGCAAAACCCACCAGGGAGTGGGCAAGTGGGACTTCATCCCAAGGAGCATCTTTCACCAACCTGGAAAGAAAAATAAACCACGGAAATGAGTGCACCAGGGCTCACAGCTTTCATCACTCTTCTTCAGTGTCTATTTCTCAGAACTAAACGGCACAAATGAAGACATAATCCAAGATATTTAATGACATAGAATCAACTTCCCTCAACATTAGACACTGGCATAAAGTTTGTCTTGTGAAAATTACAGAGTTCATACTTTTTCCTCCCAGGTTCCTGGCGACATCAAGACTAAGAATTTTTACTTTAGATTTTCTTTTATATTCTTGATGAGAAGTAGCAGAAAATGATCAAAGATACATAAAGCCTAGAACATGTTACAGCAAGGCAAGAGTCCCTGGAGCATCCACTCAGCCTGCGCTCACTGCTCCTTCCCATGTCCATAAGAGACTAGGTTCTGTTTTCTTGGCTGCCCTGCTACAACAGTCGAACAGACATATGCATCCTGTTTTCTACACTTGGTCAACATGGAGGTGGGATGGTCTACAGTCCTTCCCACCTGGACAGACCTACATGGTCAACATGGCGAGGGAAAGTGGTTAAAAGGGTGATTGGCTGGGTGGGAGCTGAGTCTACCTCCGATCCCTGTATCTCCTTCTCCCTAATATGAACTGCACTGTCTTTAAGGTCCTTTGAATGCCTTTCAGAGAAGTCTAAAAGTTGACCTTCTCTGAAGTATTACATTATCATTTTCTGGGATCATTTCAAATTTCTGTTAGCCTAGCTACATTATTCTACAAATATTTTAATAATGTAGCCAGCCTCATACAGAAGCAAAAAAACCATCTTTCACAATCAAGAACTGTAAGAAATTATTCTGAAACCCCTACTCAGCTATCCAGAATGTATCTGAGTAATATCTGAGAGAAGGAAACAAATGAAGAGTGTACTTTACCTGAGGAGGTGGAAAAAATCCCTCAGGGATTAAAATAAAGCTTAAGTTATATATCACAAACCCCCTTTGGCAATCCAGTGAAGCCTTACCCTCTTCCTTAAAATATTTTAAAATTTGTGAGAAACAATACACAGGGACACAGGAAATCTCATGTTTTGAAATATGATTTTCAGTATACTTATTTTAAAAATGATTATCAATACATATATTTAAAAATAATGATATGGGTGCTTCTTCATTAAGGTTTTACATACCAACACTTAATAGTTTGAGTAATAACTACCATAATTTATAAGTAGTGATGATCATAAGTTTTGAGATGTTTATAACAACTATAATGCAATATGAAAATATCTGTGACAGCGATCTCTAACAAAGTAACAGGTTATTCCAATACTATTGCAGTTGGTTATCTCTGGTCATAATAAATTTTCAGTTGCTAAATTTCAATTGGAGATAGTGAAAATTTGTTGTTGTTTGTTGTTAGGTGCCATTGAGTCAGGTCCACTCATAATGACCCTGTGTACCATAGAGGAAACACTGTGCCATGCCCAACACTATTGTCGACACTTCTTTGCTATTCATAGGGTTTTCAATGGCTGATTGTTTTGGGGAGTGGGTTAGCAGGTTCTTCTCACAAGCCTGCAGCACCTGGGGTTCCCAAGCGGTCTCCCATCCAAATACTAAAGAGGTCTGACCCTGCTTAGCTTCCAAGATCTGACAGGATCAGATGCCACAGTGGTACAACTGCAGATGGTGAAAATTAAGATGCAATATTTCCCTCAAAGGAACCATACAGACCACAGGTTAAGAATATTTAAAAACACTCTGCCAGACTACCATTTCCAGACTGTGTTCTTTCTTTGAGTGCTTATGTTAGAGAAATGATCTTTTTTGTGAGGCTTTCTCTGGTCACCCTAACAGAATTTCAACATTCCTCCTTGAAAGAATGTTTGATTCCCCCTTCCTTGCTTTTCTACTCTTTCAGTAAATGTATGCACATGTACGTATGTGTGTATGTACACATGCGTGTGTGCATGTATGTATACATACCCTCCTGGAATTTAAGTCTTACAAGGGCAAGTTTTTTTTCTCTGTTGCTTTCACAATCTCCAGCCACAGAATAGTGTGTTTCACAAAACAGACTCAAAATAAATATTTTTGGAAACAAAGAAAAAAGAAGGAACACCCCTGTAAAACCAGGGCATACTGTTGACAATGATTATGCATCTGTTATGAAATTAGGTATTTGGAAGGATCCTTTTGCATTCATTAATACTTTCAGGATTTGATTAGACACTCTGGTGATACAGCCTGGTGCTAAAAAGACTAAGACTGATGATTTCCTTAACCATTTGGTCACAGAAAAAGATTCCTTACTCTAACAAGTCAGATTATCAGCATGCATACTGCTTATAAACTGATAATGAGAGTGTGAATTAATTCCCTACTTCTAGGAATTAAACAATTCTTACTGACACAGGGATGGTAACATGTTCTTCACTGACTCACTGCTGTACCAGAGAAAGGCCAAGCTATTTGTTGCTCAGTCCTGTGTCATGGTACCAGGTAGTGATACATCTACAGATGACGGTGCATATACCTTGCTGTAACACTGAGGTCAACGAATTGCGAACCCTCACACATCTGAGTAATCAATGAATTTATTTTATAGATCATAGAACATTTAATATAATTCTTGACTTTTATTAAATATTATAATATAAATTTCTTTGGAATCTTCTAGATCTCTACATATGGTTTGCTTATTTTATCCAGTTTCCAATTCAAAAAAACACTAACACATCAGTAAAAAAAGAGTTTATGGTATACCTTCTGGCTCACTCCAAAGTTATAAAATCTGACTTGTAATAGATATAATTCTAATAAGTTACCTAAATCTTTTACCAGTGCAGTATTACCCAGCCTCAGATACAAAGTGCAATAGGGAAAGAGACTATATTTTTATAGTCACGGAAACCAAAAGAACTTTCCTCTTAGTCCATGGGTGGTAGCAGAAAAAAACTATCTAATTCAATGTGATCCCCACCGGTGGCTAGTCAATTCACTAGAAAAGCTAGTTAAGTGGAAAATTATTTTAAAAACCCAGAAAATTATGAATTTTGTTTCAACTTAAAATATATTTATATGTATACACATTCGCCAATCTTTTGAAGGTAAGTCTTTGAATAGAGGTCTACAGATGGAGTTTCATTATTCTTTCCTGTAAAGAGCGCACATAACATACTACAATTTAGGGGTTTGGTTTCTTTATAAAATAGGAAAAAATTAAAGATTTAATTTGTTGTGAAGGAATGCAAATCATTCCAGATCTTTAAGAGTTTTCTCCTTGTATCAGTCTTATCCACACTAAATCACAATAGCAATTTTTTACATAAATTGTTCCAAAAATATTTCACTTGGTTTTAGAAACATTAACTCTTTCTATTTGAACTTACCTTTCATTTGTTTACATAATACTACTTAAATTGTATAATTACAGGTATCAGTGAAACTGGCATTAACCAGCTACAAAAAAAAAAAAAAAAAAAAAAAAGCAGATAGTTCAGCTCTTAGTGCGCTTAAACATTTTGCTGGTGAAATCAGTGAGAACATTAACAAAGGTGATTTATTTCATATTGTTTAATTCTGTGGTATTTAATTTTGTTTTTATTTCAATAGGTGGTACAGGCTGCCCCTGGCCTCAAATCTGCAATCTCGGCCTCCTGTTTTGCTAGGGTTACAGGCTAGGGCTCTATATATACTGCTTCATGTAGAGCTGGTCCAGAGAAGAAGAGTCTGATCTGTATGTTTAGCACCTTCTGCCCCATGAGCTGATAACAAGCACTCTCTCCTGACCGAAGTCCAGTCAGGCTCCTCCCCTGAAGCTTCTTCTTGACTAGGCCTCCACTTTGTGAAGATGTGAACAAACACTGTTATAGTTTCTAACAGCTCAAGGCCATATCCCTAAGATGACTATGTTGTTCTTCAAAGTGCCTGCTTGAGAAACTCAAGTCTACAAAACAAAACAACAACAACAAAAAACACAAAAAACCAGAATGTCTGTTCCAGCCAACATTTGAGGATAGGGTCTCTGTCTTCTGGTCTTTGTGGGAGGGGAGAATTCCACTTCTGATAACTGCCAGCTAGCAGATACAGCTGGCCTAATTGTATATACACTGACTAACTTTTGTAATTTTTCATTTCCTTGGCTCTACTAAGCATGGGCTTGTCCCCCTCTTCATCTGTCATTCTTCCTTTAAAATGCCTGTTTGCTTCCATACAAATTGAAATTCAGTTCAGTTTACACTAGAGTCATTTCCAGTTGAAAGATCATTACTAATTAAAATTTTTCCTTACAACTTTAGAGACGTTGGACTTCATTCCTCTTTGACCGCAGCCAGTGCTGGGGTATACATACATGGACAATGAACTCTCTTTTTTCAACATCTATTTTGGGAGTAAAACTACTTTTCCTATTGGGAATAATTTCTAGAAAGTTAACAGTTGACAAATGGGAGTTGATCATATGTTAAAACATTTTCAGGGAAAATAACTTATGCCTGAAATGTAAAAAAGATCATTTTCTTCCATGATCTGTATTTCTACACTCATTGTGTCACTAGATTCAATACAGCAAAACACTGTCACTTAATTTTATTTCAATGCTATTAATTTATGATTCCAAATATTAAATTTTAAAATATAGAAACTGAAAGAAATACTTCTTTATTTAAACAAAAATATCCTAGTTGATTTTTAGATAAAATGACCTAATGTGAGTATCAAAATGTACCAAGTTAATGAGAATAAGATGTAGAATAGTGCCATTAAATGGGAAAAGGCATTGCCACGCCATTATTCCAATGCTTAATTTACCAACATGAAGTCCTAGTATCCAAATAGCCAAGTAGGCTACCCAAGCATAATCTATTATAATAGAATCAAAAAGCATTTATAATTATAACCCCTTTTAACTAAGTGAGTTTGTGGCTGGTGTTTACTCTGAAAAGGTATGAGAGAGAAACATGAATAGTCACATTATTTGAATATAGTACAAAGACTTTTGGCAAAAAGGGAGAGTTCAAAGGACTAAGGTCATAAGCAGACTTACATATCAAATTTTAATTTAAAAATCTTGAAAGAATAAGTTGTAATGGAGAAATTCTGAAACATGAAAAGGTGCTAGGAGAGAATGACTTGGATCTGCCTATACTGTTCACACAGGCATAATCAAATGATTTTTTCCCATTTAAAAAAGTAACTTGGAGCTGGGTGCAGGGGCACACACTTATAATCCCAAGGACTCAGAAGGCTGAGGCAGAAGGATTACAAGTTCGAGGGCAGAGGTAGCCTGTGTAACTTAGCCAGATCTTGTCTCAAGATAAAAAAAAAAGAAAAAGGGGCTGGATATTCAGCTTAGTGGTAGATCACTTGCAAAGTATGCACAAGGACCTAGGTTTAACCCCTCAGTACTATAAAAGATAAAAGTAAAATAAAAATTAAAAAGCAGCTTGGTATTTTATGATTTACCCTTATATGTGTAAAATATAAAATATGTTTCAAAAACATAAAGGCAACTACTGAGGTCATCATTTCAGCCAATGGCAATGCAAGCATTCAGTGATCCTGTGAGAAAAATTGACCACTCTTGGACTGGGGATTTAGCTCAGTTGGTAGGACACTTGCTTAGCATACACCAAGGCCCTGGGTTTGATCCCCAGCACCAAGAAAAAAAAAAAAAAAAGGAAAGAAAAGAAAAAGAAAAAGAAAAATTAAACATTCAAGAAGAGCAAAGATGATGGAAAGTGGCAAGACCTTCCAGAGAAGAAAACAAAATTTGTAAGTGCTGAAGTGTTGTCTCTGACAGTAACTGATCAACTGTAATAAACATACATTTGTATATATTTATTAATCTTTTAAGAATTCAATGCAAATTTTATAACATGCAACACTGAAAAACATGCCATCCATTTCAAACCTAGCATGATTCAGGAAGAGAAAGAAGTCCATGACCAAGAGTAGAGATTTAAACATCCTGACATTTTTTCCCAAGGAAAAAGGTTTAGCCAAATTGTTATCAACCTTCTAGTGAAGTCATAAATGGCCAACCCACCACCACACACACAGAGTAGACAATCAGCTGTTTAGAATCTGTGGTAGGTGAACTAAGGGTCCCCTAAAAGGTCCACTCCTGGTCCCCAGAATCTATGCACACATTATCTCCCATGGAGAAAAGGATCTTATAAATGTGATTAAGGACCTTGTGATGGAAGGTTAGCCTACATCATCCAGGTGGGCCCAATCTAATCACACAAGTCCTTAAAGACAAAGAATCCTTCTTGGATGGGGACAGAGGGATATGTGAGTGTAGAGGGATAAACAGAGATGCAACATCATTGGCTCTGAAAATGGAGGAAGGGAGCTATGAGCAAAGGAATATATGTGCCTCTGTAGTTGTTGTTAGGTGCCCTCAAGTCAATCTAACTCATAGTGACCCTGTGTACAACAGTACAAAACACTCCCCAATTCTGTGCCAGGCACATGATCCTTTCTGTGTTTAAGCCCACTGTTGCAGACACTGTCGATCCATTACTTGGGGGTCTTCCTTTTTTTTTTTTTTTTTTTTACCTGACCTGCTCCTCTCCCAAACATGATGTCCTTCTTTATGGATTGGTCCCTCCTGACTACATGTCCAAACTATGCCAGATGCAATCTAAGCATCCTTGCTTCCAAGGAGCACTCTGGTTATACTTCTAGGACAAATCTGTTGGTTTTTTTGGCAGCCCATGGTATATTCAATATTCATCTCCAGCACCATAATTCAAAAGTATCAATTCTTCTCCTGTCTCCCTTATTCAAGTTCCAGCTTTCACAAGCATATGATGCCACTGAAAATACCATGGCATGAATCAAGTGCACCTTCCTCTTCAATGTGACATCTTTACTTTTCAAATATTGCATCTAGAAGGTACAAAAAAAAAGGAAGGAAAAGAATTCTTCCCTAGAGTTCTAAGAAAGGAATGCAGCCCTACTAACACCTTAATTTTAGCCTTACGGAAGCAGGTTAGACTTCTACATAACTGTAAGATAAATCAGTGAAGTTTGTGTCAATTTAGGTCAATAAGAGCAAACTAATATAAAAACCCCATTCTTATGTAAGAGTGGGGCTGGGATTTAGCTCAGTTGGTAGAGCGCTGCTCTGCAGTCTCTGAGGTCCCAAGTTCGATTCCCAGCACCACAAAATGGGAGAAGGACGTGGCAACCCACTCCCAAGGCAATTCCAAAACAGTCAGCCATTGAAGACCCTATGAGAGTTGCTATGAGTTAGACTTGGACAGCACTTAACAACAACAACATGTAAGAGTAGATAATCAAGGACTATAGAGATTTGAGGAAATCCCATAATAAGACAGAAGAAATCCAAATAAACAAAATAATTAGTGTATTTTGGAGAAATTAAATCATGCAAATATAAGAAAATTTCAAAAATGGGCCCCTGAAAACAGGATAGCAAGAAGGTAAGTTCAAAAGAAAGGTTGGGGAAGATTGAAAAAACTTTGATAAAGCAGAAAAATGAGAGAATGAAAGAAATGACAAAAAAGGAAAGAAGAGAGAACTGGTCCAAAAGATTGTACGTCTGAATAAGAAAAGAAAGACAAAAGAAAACAGAAAAAGAAAGAAGGAATCCAAATGTACCAAGACAACTTCCTAGAAGTAAAGGGCATGAGATTCCAGACTCAAAGAATCCACCAAGTACCAAGCGTATGGATGAAAACAGGCCCTTCCCGATCCAAGTGCCATTATCCTGGCTGCACAACTCTGGTGACACAGAAAGGGCCCGCAAAGTTTCAGAGTGAAATACTGGGTTTCATTCAAAGCACCAGGATCAGAGAAGGAGCAGGCATTGCAATTGCCACACTAGAAGCTAGAATACAATGGAATAATGCTTCCAAAACTTAGAGACAATTCCCAAACTGTAAGTCCATCCGCAGCCAAGGTACCATTTAAACAGGAGGGCAAAATAAATACACACTGCCATCCAAGGTCTCAAAATCTGCCTCTCATAAACCTTTCTCTAGAAAACCCTGGAGAATTACTCCACCCAAATTAGGATGTGTTTCAATGAGAAAGACAACAGAGGACCCAGGGCACAAAGGAAACAATACAGGAGAGAAAAGAATGAGGCAACAGCAGCTCCCCAGAGCCAGCATTGAAGCAATTAACATCACATCAAGTCCAAGGGCTGCAGCAGTTAATTCAAAATCAACCATTAAGGAAAAGGCCTTAAAGGAGAGAACAAGTGCAAAACACTGGAGGCAACTTTATGAAAACCTCATAATGAATCACACTATACTGTATGCAAGAAAGAGAAAAAATACTATACTTCATAAACATGTACGAATATTGTTACATGTAAATCAAAAGTTTTTTCTTTTTTTGTAAAATGTTCAAGGAGATGAACATGCTAAAAATCCTGATTTCATGTTCATTCTATATCCCATAAATATGTATAAAAATAAATACACCTTAAGAATGTCATATTGAAATGAACTAAGAAAAGCTTCACACAACTGGGTGAGAGTTTGGTTGGTAATTAGTTATAACTGTATAGCAGAAAAAAACTAACAAAAACTAACAAAAAGCTGTTATTTGTCCTAGAGAAAAAAAGACATAAAAATTGAAAAGTTATCATAGTATACAATATTATTCAATTGCCAATAGCTTTTGCCTCATTAAAAATATACGAATATTTAATGTTCACCTCAGTAAAATACCTACAAAGTACAACAGAGCCATACTGCAATTAAAATGACGGTATCTTGTTGTAAGAGAAAGGATGCATCTATAACCCAAGAAACACCAAGGACTGAATACAGCCACTTGTACCTGAGAGAAAATTTCTCCCTTGGAGCCTCCATAAAGAACCAACCCTCCGACGCATTTTGATTTCAGACTTCTAGCCTCCAGAAGCTGTGAGGAAATATATTTCTGTTGTGTTAAGTCACCTACTCTGGGTCCTTGTGTACAACCATACCACCCTGGTGTCCGATCCTGTCTGAGCTCAGAAGCTAACCAAGGTGGGGCCTGGTTAGTCCTTGGATGGAAGACTGGCTGGGAACACCAGGTGCTGTAGGCTTGGGAGATGGACCCAGCAACCTGCTCCTGAAAACAATCAGCCATCAAAAACCACAGGAATAGCAGAGAAGCACTGATAATATTGCCAGGAATAGCACAGTTTTGGGTAGTATTTCATTCTGTTGTACATAGGGTTGCCCGCTATGAGTCAGACTTGACTTGGTGGCACTTAACAACTACAGTCAAGGTACTTAGTTACAGCAGGCCCAGCAACAAATATGCTGACCTTAAAGAATCTGACATTGCTGCTTTTCTAGAAGCTGCCCTTGCCCCATTCCCCCATCCTCTCACCCTCTCTGCAGCCTGAACATTCAGTTATTCCCTATTTACTTTAAAGCACAATTCCCTAATATTCTGACAACACAACATGCAAAAGGGCATAGAACTACCTTAGCATAAATGTTTAAAAGCCTGCAGCCATTCCGCTGTGGCATCCAATCTTGTCAGATCTTGGAAGCTAAGCAGGGTTGGGCCTGGTTAGTACTTGGATGGGAGACTGCCTAGGAACACCAGGTGCTGTAGGCTTGGGAGAAGGACACAGCAACCCACTCCCAAAAAAATATCAGCCATGAATGGGAATCAGCTATGACTAGCAGAGAGGCACTGAGAATAGTGCTTCATCTGTTGTACATAGGGTCTCTATGAGTCAGACACTGACTCCATGGCACCTAACAACAGCAACACATCACTTCCATGGGCTGGGATTTAGCCCATGGTTGATACAGCACCGCTCTGCAGTCCCTGAGATGCCAGGTTCAATGCCCAGCACCACAAAAACAGAAGAAGAATGTGGCAATCCACTCCTGAGGCAATCCCAAAATAATCAGCCATTGAAAACCCTTTGAAGGTCGCTATGAGTCAGAGATGACTCGACAGAACCTAACAACAAAAAAGTTTTTAAAATGCTTTACAACATTTTTTAAAATGACAGACACTTTAACAATGGTGAACACTATGGTCACATTGCTAAATCTTTCTGTTCTCATGGTAAGAAAATATCAAAACCAAAGTGAGGCATCCTTTAAACTGCAGGGATACAGGAAATGATAATTCTCTTATTCTTAATAGTCCTCTCAGTTAAGCTTAATATTCTCCCAATATTCCTGCTTTGTAATATTTTATGAAAATTTTTCTTTTATAGTATGCTCTTAAATGGCTTTATTAAAGTTGCATAAAATCTTGGGCCTTTTTAGGACAGAGAATGGACTGTGGCTGATTTTATTCTAGGCACCAATAAGAAATAAAGCTCTACAGAGTTTATTCTATTCGACCCTAGAAACCTGAAATGTAATTATTAATCACAGACCCATATGCTGCTTGGACTGGGATTTAGCTCAGTGGGTAGAGTGCTGTGCTGCAGTCTCTGAGGTCCCGAGTTCAATTCCCAGCACCGCAAAAATGGGAGAAGGGCCTGGCAATCCACTCCCAAGGCAATCCCAAAACAGTCAGCCATTGAAAACCCTATGAGGGTTGCTATGAGTCAGATACCGACTTGACGGCACTTAACAACAACAACAACATATGCTGCTTAATGAAAAAAAGATGTTTCCCAGTGTATTTTGGGAACAAACATTCTACACATTAGACTTATAAGATAAAGTGGGTTCTCAAAGAGTGAGACAGTCTCCTCACTGGCGATGTTCAAGATAGGGATATTAGATGGGATTCTCTGGAAAGGAATCATGTTTATCAAATGTTAGGCAGGGTTTTCAAACTATAGATTGTGAAATGAATATAAGAAGCCGTGGTCAGCGTATGATAATGGAATTTAATGAAATGGAATGGAACGGAAAACAAGAGTGCAAAACATTATTTAAATGTTAAGTTAGATGCTAAATTTTTCATGAAATATTCATTTACTTATTTATGTATATATAAAGTTCCTACAGCCATAGCACTGTGGCTTCCGATTCTGTCAGATCTCAGAAGCTAAAGCAGAGTCAGGCCTGGTTAGCACCTGGATGGGAGACCACCTGGGAACACCAGATACTATAGGCTTGGGAGAAGGACCCAACAACTCACTCCCAAAAATCAAACCACCATTGAAAACCCTATGAATAGCAGAGAAGCACTGACAATAGCATTTTGCCTGTTGTATATAGGGTAGCTTTTTGATACCCACTTGACAGCACCTAACAACAGCAACAACAAAGTTAAAGTAGGGGGGTGGGGTTCAGTTCAGTTGGTAGAGTGCTGCTCTGTACTCTCTGAGGCCCTGGGTTCAATCCCCAGTACTGCAAAAATAGGAGAAAGACCTGGCAGCCCACTCCTGAAACAATCCTAAAACAACGAACCATGGAAAACTCTAGGAATAGCAGAGAATTAATGACATAGTGCCAGGCACAAGGTGTCAGGGAGTGTTCCGTTGTGTTGTATATAGAGTCAGACCCACCCTACAGCACCTAACAATAAGAATTAAAGTGATATGGATATTGGGTTATGATGTAATTTTTGTTTCTTACGTGAATCAAAGTCCCAAAAGTTCTTAAAGCAACTGTTTTCAAAGATAAATGTGATGTTCTCTAAGTAGATATATCCTACAGGTCCAGGCCCTGGGCCAGAACAGGCTTCAGGGGAAGGAGCCAGGCTGAACCCTGGGCTGCCCAGGTACTTTCCTACAGAGAGTCTGGAGCAGCTGCAGTGGGGGAGGAGAAATCTCACTGTGCGATCCACAGGAAGAACCCCAAGAAACCAGAGAAGTTCAGAGTATTCCAAGCAGAGGGCAGGAGGTGCTGTACAAGGGTGGCAGGACTGAAGACACGAAATGAGGGCAGGCAGCTAATTTTGGAAAGAAAAAAATAATTTCTCACCGTGTGAAATAAACAAGAAAAGCATCCCTTGCCCATCAAAATAACTTTTTTCTTTCTTCTTCTTCCTTTTTAAAATTTTGGCTTAGAAATAATTTACATTCAAAAGAGATAATGAAATAATGCCTGTGTCGGCAACACACTGTACAAGTATTTATTTTATTTTTATGTCCAGGAACATAAGGACTGTACCTTTAAAAATAATTTGGCAATAGAATGGAAAAAAGACAATTAGAACTTTTCCTTGTGAATCATACAAAATGTTCTGGGTTTTGTTATCTAATATGTTGTCACAAAACAGAATAAACTTAAATTACAAGCCAAATTTGTGAACTATGTTCAAAATGCATTAAATACTTTCCCAAATTTTAGACCTCGGGTTATCTGTCATATTGAAAATAAAAGATGACCCCAAATGCTGAATGAAATCACATTCCCTCCATCTTCTCTGACCACATGACAGGCTATCACAGAAAAGCCGAGAGCAGCTGGGCCTGGTGGCATATGCCTGGATCCCAGCACATGGGAGGCTGAGGCAAGAGGATCATGAGTTCAAGGCTAGCCTGAGCTACACAGAGAGTTCCAGGGCAACCTGAGACCCTGTCTCCAAAAACAAAAAACAAAACATAAAAGCAAAGAGCAAAAGATTCAAACTGGATTCAGTCACTTTTAAATCTTTCCCACATGAACACACAATGAAGGGGAAACAGCCCATAAGCTTCAAGTGGTTTTAAAAATTATGGCCAATATGAGAGTTCAATCCTTAGCAAAGAAAAAAGAAAAAAAATGGCCAAGAATTTAGTATGGGAAGGCATTGAAGTTAATATCAAATTTTAGCCATATGTGCAGATTTTTTTATACTCACTTCCTTTCCCTAGATTTTTTCATATAATAGTGAATCCACTCTAAATAAATCACAGATATGAACTAAAAATTGCTCACTGAATACTTACAAGCCTGAATTACTATCTACACTTCAGCAAGAATCTTTTCTTTCTTTTCCTTCTCAGCTTCAGAGGAAGCAGCACAATTAATTCAATCTAATGCCCCCTCCCAGTGGCACCTGCACAATGCTTCCTTTGGGCTTCAGCTCCAGAAAAGGATCTGTAGATACCCACATGGCTTTAATGACTTGATGACTCTTCTTATTCTTCTAGCTCTTATTCACCAACTTATTTTGCCAGAACTACTTTAATTAAATCTGACCTTTTTTGAACTTCCCTTCTACATTTTTCTATTATCAACAGAAACTATGTATATATATTGCACTTGAAAGCTTATTTTGTACTGGATAATTTTTTCTCATGAAAACTATGGGCGGGTGTATGTATAAAGTATATTTTTAAAATCACAATTTATCTATTGGCAAACAGAAGTAGCCAAAAACAAAACTTGAGAGATATGAACTGGATGTCTTTTCCAGGGTCCACAGGTACTTCAAATATAATATATTCAAAACAAAGCCCTTTATCTCTCTCTCTCTCTCTCTCTCTCTCTCTCTATGTGGCACTGGGGGTTGAACCCAGGGCCTTGCACTTGCATGCTTTGCAAGTGCTGGACCACTAAGCTGCTGCCTCCAGCCCATTTTTTTAACTTTTTAACTTTTTGAGACATGGTCTCGCTAAATTACACAGACTGCCTCTGGTTTCAAACTTGCGATCCTCCCGCCTCCGCAGCTGCTGGGATTACAGGTGTACACCACTGTGCCCCAAAGCCCTTTGTTAGCATTCCCCAACAGCTCAAAGTGTTATAAGTTCACTGAGAGAGGTCCTACCATCCCCTCAGGCTCAGGATCCCCAAAAGAAAAGTTTTTGTCCACTTCGGTTCTGAGATGTAATTGTCATATCTTATAAAGGTTAATTCTTCATCACTAGAACTTATCATTTCTTTCCTGTTCCAGGCTCTCACCTGGATAAACACAAAAGGCCTAACATCACACTCATAAAGTCTAGAGGAATTGGGGGCGGGGGGGAGGAGGAGATAGAAAGGGGGAGAGAGAGAGAGAGACAGAGAGAGAGAGCGAGAGAGAGGAAGAGAGAGACAGAATGTGTGGAAAGAGTATGGCTTCTCATCCGATAGGTGCAGGGTGGGGTGTGGAAAGAGACTTCCCTCCTCAGTGTAGGGATGCATACTGAAGTGTGGCATCAACTGGATGTCCTCAGTTGCAGAGAGGGAGTTCTCTTTCCACAGAGAAGCCTTAGTAGGAGTGGAAGAGGAGTAAAGAAAAGTATGTCTCTCGCCCTTATGGGCCTGGGGACTACCAGGGGTCTTTCGTATGCACAGAGGGGTCGCCCCTGCCATCATCCTGCAATTACCCCAGATTTCCAAGCCAGGATTCCAACAAACTAGAAAGAGTTCAGAAAATGGGACAGAGTAAAGAAATTAAGAAAGAAAGCAAAGAAAGAGAAATAACATATGAGTTGGTAAAGCAGAGGTATAGCAGCTAGGAAAGCTCATCAATTTTGTTTCAATTCTTGGAGTGTCCCTTCATAGTCACTAGATTCTGTCAGTGAGATTAGGGGTGCTGTACCCCAACATTACCACCTGCCCTGAGGAGTTACACTTCTCAGGACCTCCCCTCAGGGGAGATGCCAGCTCCTTGGCTCCATTGCAAGAAAGAATTTTAGGACTAGTCAGTAAGAGTGAAGCAGTTCGAAGTTTATTAGGTAAAGGAAAGGGACAGTACCTGTTTTGGAGTGAGCCTGGGTGACTAGGGAGCGAGAGGCCCCTCTAGGTGCATATGTATGATTTGGAGCTTTTGAAGTTCTGTTACTCAGCAGGGGCCCAGCACGTATGTGGTATAGATTTACAGATTGGAAAAGGAGCACTGTTAAATGCCTAGATAGGGATAGTGGAGGAAATTCCTACTATATCTAGTCACAAGCAAATTACCTAGGTCTGTTAACTAGGAAATAACCTAGGTCTGTTGACTTTAATTATAGTCCACAATCTGATTTGGTGAGATTGTCAGGGAAGCAATGGCTTTGTAGCTCCCATAACAACCTTTTTCTGCTGGTTGTGCTGGAATTCTTGGCTGATAAGACTCAGACCAGATTCCAGGCTGAAAAAGCCCTTTTCTTACCATGTCCTCAATATTTCCCATCTTTCTATTCTGCCTCAGTTTGACCTCTGCCATCTACTCCAAATGTGGTCAGAGATTCTTCTTAAAACACAAATCTGCCACCAGATATTTTTGTCTCCTAATAAGTCTACGGGCTGGGATTTACCTCAGTTGGTTGAGTGCTGCGCTGCAGTCTCTGAGGTCCTGAGTTCAATTCCCAGCACCGGAAAAATGGGAGCAGGACCTGGCAATCCACTCCCAAGGCAATCCCGAAACAGTCAGCCATTGAAAACCCTATGATGGTCACTATGAGTTGAATACCGACTCCACGGCACCTAACAGCAACAACAATGAGTCTACAGTGTACCACACTGGCGTCTGATCCCGTCAGATCTTGGAAGCTAAGCAGGGTCAGGCCTGCTTGGTATATCTGGATGGGAGACCACCTGGGAATATCAAGTGCTGTAGGCTTGGGAGAAGGACCCAGAAACAATCAGGCATTGAAAACCCTATGAATAGCAGAGGAGCACTGACAATAGTGCCAGGCATTGTAGTGTTTCATTTGTTGTACATAGGGTTGCTATGAGTCAGGTGCAACTCAACTGCACCTAACAAGAGCAACAACAAATGGGAGAACAGCCACCACTATGTTTGTGTCTGAATGATCAAAATTGAGTCAGATCAAACACCAGCAACTAACTGTCAGTTTACAGGAAAAACCAAGGGTGAAGTTACTTTACTGATGGCACCTTGTGTACGCAATCGGCAATATGGAGCCTGTGTGACAGAGTATGCTGTCAAAGGGCCCAAGTTCTTCCATAAAGCATGAAGAAAATAAAGAGATGCCAGGGAAACTGCAGATAAAGAAGATTCAAAAAACATTTTGAATCTAAGCCTGCCACAAACAGGGATCCTGAACCTGCATGCAACTTTGAATCTGATTTAGTGCTCTGCACGCTATAGCTGCTTATATTTATTTGGCCTCACATTCAGTCTGAAGAGGGGCATGTTATCAGCCTTTGGTCTGTCAGCTTGTAATCATAGAAACATTGTGCCTTTGGCTCACTCGGAGGCCTGTCAAAAGAATGTCAGGATTGACTTCTCTGCGCAATAGCTGACCCAAGAGTCAGCTACTGTATGGGGCTGGTGTGTAGCACAGTAGCAGAATGGTTGCCTAGCATATGTAAGGCCCTGAATTCCATCCCCAGCAGAAAGAAAAGAAAAAGAAAAAAGAAAAGAAAGAAAACCCCAGCAATCACTAGACACCACACTTGGATGAATTATAAAGAAATACAAGGAAAAAATATCTGCAGAAGTCAGGGTAGTCTTTGTGGGGGCAGGGGCTATGAGGGCATGGGGCCCTCATTTTTTATCTGTATTATAGCTGTTAGAGTGTTTGTTTTAAAATACTTTATTAAGCTACATATTTTTTCATTTGCTGTTCTTTTATTTTATAATGGAAAAGTTCACACATACGTACACACACACAAATCTGATCATGTCACCGTTCTGTTCAATAGTTCAATGCCATTGTAGTACTCCTAAAGTAAAGTAAAAGCTCTTTCACATGGTAAACAAGGTCTTGCAGCATTTGGCTCCATACTCAAAACCTCAAAGCTCCTGGTCTCTTCCCCGCACTAAATTTTCAGTTCCTCAAAAGCATTCTGCTTTCTTCCATCACCAGACCTTTGCCATTTGTTCTTCAGGCTTCAGCTAGAAAGCCTTCCCCCATGCCCAATGTTGGACAAAGCACCCCTGCATCCTCCCATTACACACTGCACTGTCCTGGTCACAGCATTTGTCACCTGCATTAATATTATCCATTAGTTTGCATCTTTCATAGATCAATAACCTCAAGAAAGACAGATGCATAACTTGCCCTCAATTTTTTTTGTATACCCAATACTTACCAAAAATGTCTAAAATAGAAAATGTTGACAATAAATGTAGGTAAAATGAGCATGTGCAAACATTTATTCATAAATGAAAATTGCCTTTGTAGGCATCAATTTATAAAAAGGTAAAAATAAAAGCAAAGTAATCACTAAATATAATAATAATACCAAAGACTTACTTTATGCCACCCAGTGCTTCATTAACTCATTTAATCCTCTAAACAATGCCACAAGGTAAGTATCATATTTATCTATAATTTATAGATGAGGAAGGTCTGCAGCTATACCATCCTGGTATCCAATCCCATCTGATCTTGGAAGCTAGGTAGGGTTGGCCTGGTTAGTCCTTGGATGGGAGACCACCTGGGAATATCAGGTGCTGCATGCTAGGGAGAAAGACCTGGCAACCCACTCCTAAAACAATTAGCCACTCAAAAGCCTATGAATAGCAGAGAAGCATGACAATAGTGCTGGGCATGGCATACTGTTGGGTAGAGTTTCATTCTATTGTACACAGGGTCACTATGAGTTGGACTCGATCGACAGCACCTAACAACTAACAACAACAGATGGGGAAACTGAGCCACAGAGAAGCCAAGTAACATGCTTAAGCTCACACGGCTTGCAAAGACTGGCTCCACAGTCTTTGCCCTTAATTCTAGTAACAGATAACCTTCTCCTGCTTAATACCACTACCATTCACTTCTAAGATGAAGCAGACCGCTTTAAAGTCAACATAACCAAAGTGCTGTTGGTTACCTAATTGGGAACATGCATAGACATTACATACATGTATGATGATGGATGCCAAAATTCAAGGGACCAGGGAGGAGAGAATACAAGGTGAAAGAGGAACATTTCAAAGAGCAAGTAACCCAAGACTCTTGGGTCAGCTATTGCGCAGAGAAGTCAATCCTGACATTCTTTTGACAGGCCTCCAAGTGAGCCAAAGGCACAATGTTTCTATGATTACAAGCTGACAGACCAAAGGCTGATAACATGCCCCTCTTCAGACTGAATGTGAGGCCAAATAAATATAAGCAGCTATAGCGTGCAGAGCACTAAATCAGATTCAAAGTTGCATGCAGATTCAGGATCCCTGCTTGTGGCAGGCTTAGACTCATTCAAAATAAGATCACTCCGTCATTCAGAATAATTTACTTGTGTCTTTATGGCAGGAAAACCATAGCAGGCTCTAAGAACTCAAAGGTAGAAATTGCTCAATAAGCTTATGTGCCAGTAAGACAGACTGACAAACTAACCATCCTGTGAGAGTTTTGCATGGTTCCTTAGAGCATGTGAAACACTGTCGGGGTAAGGGGTGGAGTCTAGGAGGTTTCTGGGAAGAATTTTCTTTGGAGCTATAGGTAGAAGACATGCACTCCTGGTCAGACATCAAGGTAAGCAACCCAATTACTACTACAAATCAACAGTTTGAATAAAAAATAATAACAGGAATTGCAAAGATGAGAGACTAGAGGAAATGTAATAGAGGAAGGAGAAGTTAATCTGAATCATGAAGTCTGGGTAGGCTTGGAAAGAAAGGTACACAGAGACGTGAGTGAGTCTGTGATACCAGCAGGCGAAAGGGCCAGATCAGGGCTGATCTGTAAACCTGTTACTGCCTAGACTCAGGGCAGAATTGATATTGCCAGAGCTCGTAGTCCATGTGGGTTCCCAGGGAGACTGCAGATCAACCTGACAGGGAGAATCACAAAATGCTAGGAAAAAAGACTTAAGAATTCTGTAAGCTCTGGATAGGGTATATTCTGTGGTAAAGGTGACAAGAGGATCATTTTTTATTTTTAATCTCTCCAAGATATTTTTTCCTAAAATACTCATTTACATTCAACAATGACAGAATCAGCAACAACAAAATGCATTCAGAATAACAAGAGCCAAGAACTGATTAAGGGCATGGGGAGAAAAATGACGATGGGAAGAGTGTAGTAGCAGCAGTACAGAGGCCAAAGAATAATTAAAAACGGAAGAAAGCAAAATTATAAGAATTAGTAGCTATGGTCAGGAAGTCCAAAAAACATTAAATATAAAGATATCTGCCAAAGGTATCTGTGTTAGTCAATTTTCTTTTGCTGTCATAAAATACCTGAGATAAACAACTTAGAAGGTTGTTAGGTGCCGTCGAGTCAGTATCTGACTCATAATGACCCTACCTACAACAGGTGAAACACTACTGTCAGTGCTTCTTCTGCTATTCATAGGGTTTTCAATGGTGGATTGATTTTGGGTTGCTGGGTCCATCTCCCACCCAAGTACTACACCCAAGGCTACAGCACCTGGTGTTCCCAGGCGGTCTCCCACCCAAGTACTAACCAAGACTGACCCCGCTTAGCTTCCAAGATCTGACGGGATTGGATGCCACAGGGCTAGGCTGCAGGCAACTTAGAAGGAGGAAAGATTTATTTGGCTCTTGGTTTCAGAGGTTTTGATCCATGGTTGCCTGATCCATTGCTTTGGGCCCGTGATGAGCTGGAACATCATGGAGGGGAAAGCAAGGCAGAGCAAAACTGCTCCCCTCAAGGTGGCCAGGAAGCAAAAAGGAAGAGGCTGGAGGCCCAAGTATATCCTTCAAGGGCACGCCCCCTACAATGCACTTCCTCAAACTAAGCCCCGCCTCCTAAAGTTTCCACCACCTTCCAATAGTGCCACCAGCTGGAGACCAAGCCTTCAACACATGAGTCTTTGGGAGACATCTCAGATGCAAGTTACAACAATACCCACCAGCCCTTGTGACAATGACTGGGTAGAGGGCTCTGACAGTGTTCTGTCCACACAGTTGGTGATAAAAGCAAAGTGAGACAAAGTGGGCAGAGGAAATAGTGACACAAAATGACATGTTTAAAAAGTGCACTATCTTTTCTCTCCTACATCCCCACCTCCTTCCCATACTCCCTATCTTATCTGGTTATCAGGATGCAACCATTCACCCAGCACCATCCTTCATACTGCACTCTCTCTTGTAATTTAAATTTCAACGTGCCTCGGAATCCCACCAGGAACTTGATTCAGTAAGTCAGCAGTGGGAAGGGAGGCTGTAATTTGTCTAAGGATACTCTACATGCTGAAAGAACCACACTTTAAGAAATAGTGTCCTATTACTACTGAAGCTCTGTGTAGATTTCTGTTCTAAATGTCTCTTAAATTCACTCCTTCTACTCCCTGCCCTTACTGTCTTAATTGTGGTCTTCATTTTCCTCCTGGACTAGTATTACAAGATTCTAATGAGCCTCTCTTGTCCTGATTCATCTCTGCCAGGCCACCCTAAAAACAAAGCTTTCTAAACCACTGGCTTATGTCAGATGAGCCATGACCTGGCCCTGACTATGTCTCCTCCTGCTGTCCAAAGCCAGCATGCTGCCGTTAGAAAGAAAAAGGAAAGACGGATGAGTAAGCATGACTAACATGTGTTCCCTTAATCAAAGTGGCAGAAAGAGATGAAAAATAAAAGACTATCCTGAAGATACCTAAGGCAAATGAACTACTTGGCCTTATAAGAGATTCTGTGAGCACACTCATGCCATTATTACTCTTAGTTGTTATAAATATCTATTTAGCTTTAGCCAGAATGCAATGTCAACAAGATGCTACATCTTAAGTGGTATTAGAACTGAATACTTATTTTCTCCAATAAATAAAGCCAACTTTTTCAAAATTATTATGAAATATCATTGAAATAGACACACATACACAGATACACACTCAGCACTTGCCAACTAACATTTTTTCTCAAGATATGAGGCAAGAACTGCACAAAATCCAAACGCTGTGCTTGCCAAGTTTTTAGATTAGAAAAATTTGAAAGCCAGACCGTAAAGGCTGTGTAGAATTTTATACATTCTTATCACCCACTCACTCAGTTCTGAGGATTCTGCTAGCCTTGAACGTGGCTCCCTGAGACAACTCTGAAAGCCTGTGCTACACTTAAAAAATGCAACAAATGAAGCTAAAAAGATGGGAGGTCAGAGAGAATGAGTCACTCATCTCAGAGGCAAGTTGACACTGAATCTTAGAATTAAGCAACAAACACATCCTACAAGGAAAATTAACTTTGGATTTCTTTTCAGTTATGTGTGATTATAACTACCATAAAATATCTTCAAGTTATTATTAGAATGAGGCATTATTAGAACTACATTATCCTCAGCTGCATTTTAAATAGATGGAAAACCGTTTAGAGTTCAAGTTAGCAGAACAGAAAAAATTTGCGTTAAGCCAGGTGCCATGGCACACATCTGTAATCCCAGCGACTCAGGAAGCTGAGGCAGGAGGATTACATATTCAAGGCCATAGGCAGCCTGAGCAATTTAGGGAGATGCTGCCTTAAAAAGTAAAAAATGAGCCGGGCAGGTGGCGCATGGCTATAATCCCAGAGACTTGGGAGGCAGAGGCAGGAAGATCGCAAGTTCGAGACCAGAGGCAGTCTGCATAATTTAGTGAGACCCTGTCTCAAAAAAAGTAAAAAAAAAAATGGGCTGCAGGTGCAGCTCAGTGGTATGGTACCTGCAACGCAAGCAAGCGCGAGACCCTGAGTTCAACCCCCAGTACCACAAAAAAATAAAAATAAAAATAAAGGCTGCGAGTTTGACCCCCAAGTATTGGGGGGAAAAAAAGAATAAAAAAAAGAAAAACCCAGAAACGAATTTAGGTTAGCTGGGCATCCTATGTAGAGTGTAACTGTTCAACTCAACTGTTCATTCACACTCTACAATAGATGCTCAGCTCACCAGCACACCTGACTTTGCTCCTCCCTCAGCTCCTCTCCACAGGCCTCTTTTGCCACAGGGCTGCTAACCTCCATTTTTACCCAAGAATCCATTGGTAATGGTGCTGGCTGGCAACAACCTGCTTATTAAAAGGCATTCATAAGGAAAGTCCTAATGGCCAGGCTCCTAACACATGTGTTTCTATAAATTCTAAAGAATCTGATCCATGTAAAAAGGCTTGAGGCCATTAGTTATTTTATGCTTCTATTTCCAAGGATCTGAAGCCAGGAAAACAGAGAGGCAGAAAGAAAGGAACAGGGAAATGGGGAGGCAGAAGGAGGGGAAGGGTCAGAGAAAGGAAAAACATGAATGAGGAAAAGCCAGGGGACTTGGGAGCTGGGTTTCTGACAGCCCAGCATTTGTTTCCAGCAGTCCACGTTAATGGATTCCAGGTGCATTCTGGGCGAAGCCTGCAGCCTTCCTCACTGTAAGGTCATGAGAGGAAAACCTGATCTTTTTACTCACAGTGCTAGGGCTCCATGCGCTGGGGCCCAGCTACTTCCTCTTCTTTTGATTCTCAGTGTTAGCTTGCAATTTAGAAAAGTAAAAAAGTGTAAGAAGCAGCTGCATGGAATTGTATTTGGAGCCCAGCAGGCAATGCTAAGGAAGGCAGGCCCACTCTTTGTTTTGGTATGTACAGCAATGGAACCAACAGGTTCATTTCAATGTGACAGAGATTTTTCTTTTTTCCTCTCTTGACTTTATTATTTTATTTTGCAAAAACACCCTCAGATGTCACCAATCAGAAGTTTGCAACTCATAGGCAAAGATTTAATACTCAGTTTGTTGCAGGAAAAAAAATACAATTACTTCTCTGTCCAAAACTTCAACTTTCTTTCTTTCCCTCACCAGTTCTCCTGATTTCCTGTAGCCAACTGGCTCCAATACAAGAGTGAAGTAATTTCTTTCCTCTGTGATTTATTTTCTGTCTGATGATAAGCAAAAATACTATAAGAAAGGAAGAAAGAATGATTCACTACAAATTCTTTTCAAAAATTCAACTCCAGAGTAAGAGTGAAGAAAATGGAAAAGAAAAACTCAACAGAACAAAGTTGCATCTTCATGCCTATTTCTGTGTAATAATAAAAAACTTTTAGTACAACTGTGTGCTAAGGAAATAATGTTAAGAGCTTTACATGCTTTATTTCGTTCCATCCTCGGAACAATCTTGCACAGAAGGAAAGGTCCACATTTTACAGATGAAATAAGTTTACAGAGGTTAAGGAATCTGCCAAATGACACATGGCTAATTAAAATGGCAGAGCCAAGATACATGTACTGTATAGCTCTGCCTCCAAGGACAGCTGTGTCAGGCCTGTCTCCCAGAGCTTACAATTTAAGAGAAAAGCCCGGAAAAGCCTGCTATTCAGATATGCACGGGGATATTCTATGACATAAACTAGTGCTCAGGTGAAACCTTTGTTACAATCCTATCTCAAATCTCTGTTAAGCAAGCACTCCACCACTAAGCCAAACTCCGAGCCTCGAATCTCTTTTAAATGTGTCCATCTTACTTATAATTATGTGAAATATTGTAAACTTAATTATACTTTTCTTAAGTGATCTACGATGTGTGGTATTTTTCCATAATTGAGTGAGGCTTTTGTTTTGTTTATGTTGAGCTCTGGAAGATCTTTGCAAGAATTTGCTGAGAAACATAAAGTCAAGCTCACAGCAACTTATCCAAGAGCTGGGCTATTATACACAATATACAGGAGTGCTGCCTGATGGACATGCAGTTATTTCATTTTTTACATATGCAAAATTCTACCAAAGGATTACACAAGACTAGGAAAAAAATGTGGTTTTGGCTAAACCATAGGTCCACCTCTTCCATTCTCTCCCTGCACCCAATCCCCACAGGCTTCGGTGAAATTTGCTTAGGAGATTCTCCACTGAGGAATACATACATGAGCAAAACAAGCACAGCCCCTAGTCTCAGTCCAGTGTGGTTTAAAAAACAGCACCAGGCAACTCATCAAACATGTGCTGTGAGGATGTTTATGAGAATGTTAAGAGTTTCATGAAAAGCTCAGAAGATTCTTTCTGATGCTTGAGCCAATATTAGTTCTTCACAGAGTAACTGAGCTGTTTTTTAATTTCAGTGGTACTATAAAACTGAGGAAACCTACTTTTCTTTGTTGCAAAAAAAAAAAAAAACAACAAAAAAAAAACCCCCAAAACAAACAAAAAACCTCAGGGTATGTGTAGGATGCATTTTAGCAACTGTCATTCCTCCTCCAGAAGATGTCCCCAATCTGCCCCCTTACCCACTTCTGAATCAGCTACTTTTAATTTGAAGCTTGTGTTTTATGTTTCCTTAATTTGGAAGCATGGGGGGGGGGGGATTATAGTAGAAGCAAACACAAATAAGCAAATAAATATATGTTCATATTATGAAAATTTTAGGAAAGTAGAGTACTATTGCTGATTCCAAAGACTCATCTTACACACTGATTTTTTTTTTAAATCCCCTTTAAATCTGTATGGAACACTGTTTTTTTTTTTATGTTCCTACCTTTAAGTTCCTGATGAAAAAAAATAGAGGTAGTATTTTATTTCCTAGCAATATTTCTGTGTTTTTTTTTAACCAGGTAAGACTTGAATGCAGAAAACAACCATTTATTAAAAAACAACAACAACAAAAAAAAAAGAGCCACACATGCCAACTGGAATACACAGACCTTGTTGTAGTGACTAGGTGATGTTATACAAAAAGTGAATTCATTTTAAGTACGTTTTTCATTGTTACTGGCCCTAGATTTTATGATCTTAGATCATTATGCCTCCCAAACATGGTTGGACAGTAAGTTCTAATCAAGCTTTTACACAACGGAAGGTTAACTACAACCCAAATCTTAGCACTCTTTTAGAAGACAAGATCTACAGACGGGGGTAAAAACAAAGAAATTAGAAATCACTGGGGATGCTGAAAATATTTACTCATTATGTTAGGTTAAAGTAACATCTTTTAAAATTAGAGTTTTAGAACTAAGTTAAGCACAAGCTTAACATTAGCAAAAATGATCAAAAAGGAAAAAGAAGTGATCTTGTGGGTAAGGATGTGGGCACCTCTACAAAGTCAGATATAGCATACAGATAAGTCTCATCTTTCTGGGGTGTCCAATCATCTGGATGGTCAAAGACAAACACAATTGTAATGCATGCTGTTTTTTGTCAAAGATCACAACCATTATCAATGTTTCAGATTCTGATTTTGATTATACTTTGTAGTATATTAGACAGAAACAATACAATCACATAACATTTTCCATTTAACTTTTCTTTTGTTGTTGCTGTTATTAAGTGCCTTTGAGTCGAATCTGATTCATAGCGAACCTATGTACATCAGATGAAACACTACCTGACAGTGTGTCATGCCTGGCACTATTATCAGTGCTTCTCTGCAATTCATAGAATTTTCGATTGTTTTTTGGGAGTGGGCTGCGAGGTCCTTCTCCCAAGCCTACAGCACCCAGTAGTCCAAGGCTGTTTCCCATTCAAGTATTAAACAAGCCTGATCCTGCTGAGCTTCTGGGATCTGACAGGATCAACACTGTGGTGGTAAGGCTATAGGCAACTTTTCTTTTACAACGGCCCAAATTCTTAAGTGAATTTGTACACATGAATTTTTTAAGCTCCTTATTTACTAAACATTCGATGAAATAAACCACATTAATAAACATGCATGCATGTACTTTTTTTTTTTTTTTTTGGCAGTACTGGGGCCTTGCAAGTTGGACCATTGAGCAGCACTCCCTGCCCCCCACCCATTTTTTGTACTTTTTGAGACAGGGTCTCTCTAAATTACGCAGATTGCCTCTAGTCTCGAACTTGTGATCCTCCTGTCTTCACCTCCCAAGCTGCTGGGATTACAGGCATGCACCACCATGCCCGGCTTCATGTACATTTCTTACACACTTATTTTTAATACCAAACAAAAGACATACCATTGCTACTTTCCCTTAACCGTCCTCACCGGTGTTACTGTTAGACTCTTGCATGCATAAGTAAAAGGACCCAGGGGACCACTGTTGGAAGTTTTAATGGAACAAAGCAGAAAGGAAAATTTTACGAATGTTCCAGTTTTAAGAGCAATTTGAATAAAGGTGACAAAATCTCCAAACAAAAAATATTTCCTTAAAGCCTATATGTACCAAATCAGAAGCAAAGCAGAATTTGAGTAATAGGTAAAATAACAGTAGCAATAATTAACGTAACTATCACTATTCTTTACTGAGGGCTTGTAAATGTGATGAGAAATTTGCTGAGTGCATTGAGGTAATCACCTCAATCCTCTTAACAGCGCTATGAGCTAGACTCTTATTAGTGCCACACTATATATCAAGACACTAATGTTTAGACACACTAAGAAAATTAATCTGAAGTAGCACAGCTAGAGCATGGGAGAGCTGGGATTCAAATTCAGGCAGTGTGACAGAGCCCAATGTTGGTACTTTTCCACTGCAGTACAGTACAGCAGGATACAGCTGTGTAAGTAAGTCATGAAGGAAAACTAAGGAAACCCCTCTCTAAATTATCCTTGCACTCAATTCTGAGAAGAAACATCCCTAGTTTAAGTTTTAAGTACCCACTATTTGGACTCCTTACCTTGGTGCTAATTATAAAATTACTTGGTCATTTCTTCATCTTTGAATCCCCAATCCGCAACACAGTGCATAACACATGGTAAATGCCCAATAAATGTTTGGTGGGGGGATGAATAAGTATGCGAACATAATTAGCCATTGGTTTTCAAAAGAATAGAAATGCTCTTCAAGGAAAATGGCAAATATGTTCAGTTTGATGAAGCTATTGTAGGAAATTTTTCAAAAATTCTATAATGTTAATTATCGATCCCTTTTATAAATGCAAACAAGTATTCTTTTTGTCTGAACTGACATATGAGTGGCCTATATTCTAAGACAATGAGAACACTCACAGTACACTTTTGTATATATAGTAAGGATGCATGATTTAATTAAGCAATTTAAACAGAGTAGCGGAAGAACTGTAAACACATTTACAGTGTATTTTATGTTCATACACAAACCTAAATGAATGTTGATGAATCCAGAGGTTGAATGTGGCTGTTAAAAAATTAAAGTTTCAGTTGGGCAACTTGGTACACACCTATAATCTCAGCTATTTAGAAGGCTGAAGGAGGAGGATTGAAAGTGCAAGGACAGAGGCAGCCTGTGCAATTTGGTGGTATCTTGTCTCAAAAAGAAAAAAAAAAGGAAAGAAATAAACAATAAAAGGAGCTAGGAGTGTGGTTCATTGGTGGAGCACTTGCCTAGCATATGTGGGTACTAGGCTCAAACCTCCCAAACCTGTATTAAAAAACATTAACATTTCCATAAAATCATTAAAAAGCACAACCTAAAATGTATTTACATCAACATAAACAGAGACTATACACATGGAATTCACCAGCTGGAACATATAGGAAACAAACTGACTACATTTGTGGACAGAGACATGAAAAACCTCAGTATCAAATTTCAGAACAAGATCAGGTGTTGACTGTAAATCAGACCAGCAACAGTTCATATGCAGATTCAAACTGAAATGGAAGAAAATTAGAACAGGTGTATGAGAGCCAAGGAATGACCTTGAGTATATCCCACCTGAGTTCAGAGACCATCTCAAAATAGGTTTGATGCATTAAACACTAATGATTGAAGACCAGATTAGTTGTGGCATGACAGCAAAGACATCATCCATGAGGAAAGCAAAAGATTATTAAAAAGACAGGAAAAAAAGAAGACCAAATTACATGTCAAAAGAGACTCTGAAACATGCCCTTACATGATGAGCAGCTAAAATAAAAGGAAGACATACTGAAATTAAGAAATTAAACAGAGGATTTCAAAGGGCAGCTCAAGAAGACTATATCAAATATTATAATCACATGTGCAAAGAGCTGAACATAGAAAACCAAGAGGGAAGAACACATTCTGTTTTTCTAAGCTTAAGAAATTGAAGAAAAAACTCAAGTCTCGAGTGGAAAAAGTGAAGGATTCTACAAGCGAAATATTAAATGAAGCAGAAAATATCAAAAGAAAATGGAAGGAATACAGAGTCATTATACCAAAAAGAATTGGTGGACAACCAACCATTTCAAGAGGCTGCATATAATCAGGAACCAATGGTACTGAAGCACAAAGTGGAAACAACCTTGAAGGAGTTGGCAAAACACATGGCTCCAACGATTGATTGAATAGCAATTGAGATGTTTCAACAAACAGATGCAACACTATAGGTGCTCACTGGTTTATGCCAAGAGATTTGGAAAACAGTTGCCTGGCCAACTAACTGGAAGAGATCCATATTTGTGCCTATTCCCAAGAAAAAAGATGTAACCAAATGTGGAAATTATCAAACAATATCATTAATATCACATGCAAGCAAAATTTTGGTGAAGATCATTCAAAGGTGACTGTAGGGGTATATAGACAGGGAATTGCTGGAGAATCAAGCCAGATTCAAAAGAAGGTATGGAACCAGGGACATCATTGCTGACATCAGATGGATATTAGCCAAAAGTAGAGGATACCAGAAAGATGTCTATCTATGTTTTATTGACTATGCAAAGGCATTTGACTATGTGGATCATAATAAATTATGGGTAAAACTGTGAGGAATAGGATACCAGAGCACCTAACTGTACTCAAGAGGAATCTATACATGAATCAGGAGACAGTCATTCAAACAGGACAAGGAAACACCGCCTTTCAGTAGAGAAAGGTATGCATCAAGGCTGTATTATACCTCTTCAACCTGTATGCTGAACAAATAATTTGAGAAGCTGGACTTTACAAAGAAGAATGTAGCATCATTATTGGAGGAAGACTCATTAACTACCTGCATTATGCAAATGACACAGCCCTGCTTGCTGAAAGTGAAGAGGATCTGAAACATTTACTGATGAAGATCAAAGAACACAGCCTTCCAGCATGGATTGTGCCTCAACATAACAAAAGAAAAATCATTACAACAGGGTCAGTAATCTACTTCATGATAAATGGAGAAAAGACTGAGGTTGTCCAAGATTTTGCTTTACTTGGTCCTATAATCAACACCTACAGAAACAGCAGTCAAGAAATCAAAAGATGCATTGCATTGGGAAAAGCTATTACAAAAAACCTCTTGAAAGTGTTGAAAAGTAAAGATGTCCCATTGAAGACAAAGGTGCACCTGACTCGTGCCATAGTATTTTCAATCTTATCAGATGGCTGTGAAAGCTGGACACTGAAAAAGGGAGACAGGAAAAGAATTGATGCTTTTGAATTATAGTGCTGGTGATGAATATTGAATTTACCATGGACTAAAAAAAGAACCAACAGATCTGTCTTAGAAGAAGTGCACCCAGAGTGCTCCTTGGAAGCAAGGATGGCTAGACTGTGTCTTACATATTTTGGATATGTAGTCAGGAGGGACCAATCCCTTAAGAAGGACATCATGTTTGGGAGAGAGGCAGGTCAATGAACAAAACAGAAGACCCTCAACTGGATGAATTGACACAGTGTCTACAACAATGGGCTTAAACATAAAAATGATCATGTGCCTGGCACAGAATGGAAGAGCATTCCATTCTGTTGTATATAGGGTCACTATGTGTAGGACCTGACTCAAAAGTACCTAACAACAACAAAATGTTCAAGTAGCCCCACTGTCTATTCTCAGTCATTTTGGCAACTAGAAACCAGATGTAAAGGCTAACCTTCAATTTTTAACATTTAGCTTCTTGCAGACCAAGAGAAATAAGTCAACTCTTCAGTTCTATTAAGTCACAGTTGTAGCTATTGTCAGTATCTCAATGAATAAAGTGCCAGTCCTCCAGGAAATTTCTATACATGTTCAATGACCAGTATATCTGAAATGTATCAATTATGTGAAAATTAAAATTTTGTTGATTTATTTTTCTCTTTGTAACAGACCACTTTCACTTATCCTGAATTTTTCTTTTCTTTTAATGAGGCTGATGAATACTAACCAATTTTTAAAAGGTCAAATGTTTGACCCTATAACTACACTACAATAGATATCAGGATTGGCTAATGCAAGACCTATCTAAAAGTAAAGGGTTCTAAGCTTTTGAAAAAAAAAATTCTTTACCATGCAATAAATACATAAAAAATAGTAATGATAATAAATGAGCAATAAAGATGTACAAAAATCCAATAGGACCACCCAAAACAAATAAACAAACACAGTAACCTTCACATTTAGCTTCTGTGTATCTATTCCACCCTAGGATCCTATCCCATCTGATCTCAGAAGCTAAGCAGAGTCGGCCTGGTTAGTACTTAGATGGGAGACCACCTGGAAATACCAGGTGTTGTTGCTGCAGGCTAGGGAGAAGGACCTGGCAACCCACTCCTGAAACAATCAGCCACTGAAAACCATATGAATTGCAGAAAAGCAATGACATAGTGCCGGGCATGGCACAGTGTTGGGTAGTGTTTTGTTCTGTTGTACATAGGGTCACTGAGTCAACCCGACTTGAGAGAACCTAACAACAACAACATCAGAATTTGTCTAATTCTACAGACAGTATTCATTCATTGCCATTTGTACACTGAAATTCTATTTTGTTTTGAGACAATGTCTCATTATGTAACACAGGCTGGCCTTGAACTTGTAATCACCCTGCATCAGCCTCAGAAGTACTAAGATTACAGGTGTGTGCCACCATGTCCTACTTGAATGTTTTATAATAATCAAATTGTACTAGTCATAGAAGGGCTGGGATTTGGCTCAGTTGGTGGAGCGCTGCGCTGCAGTCTCTGAGGTTCCGAGTTCAATTCCCAGCACCGCAAAAATGGGAGAAGGGCCTGGCAATCCACTCCCAAGGCAATCCCGAAACAGTCAGCCACTGAAAACCCTATGAGGGTCGCTATGAGTCGGATACCGACTCGGCGGCACCTAACAACAACAACAAGTCATAGAAATCTCTTGATATATTTGTGATAAAAAATATTCCATGAAAACTACTTCACAATCTGCTAATCTTTTGCCAGATGAAACAGATGGCTTTTTACAGTAACTATCTATCTGGGACATTTTCATCAATATTATCTGGCAAAATCCATTTATCTATCTAAAATGGAAAGGATTTTGTTGTTTTGTACCCTTATAGACAACAAGAGATTTTTACTAATAATGTAAACACGGTTGCCATTTTTAACTAATTAGTTCCACTAATATCAAGTGGCCTGCAGCCCTACAACTGTGTCTAATCCTGTCAGCTCTTGGAAGCTAAGCAGGGTCAGGCCTGGTTAGGTCTTGGATAGAAGTCCACCTGGGAACACCAGGTGCTGTAGGCTTGGGAGAAGGACCCGGCAACCCACTTCCAAAAACAACCAGCCATTGAAAATCCTATGAATAGCAGAGAAGCACTAACAATACTGCTTCACCTGTTGTATGTAGGGTTGTTATGAGTCAGACATCAACTCGATGGCATCTAAGAACAACAACATCAAGTGAGCTGTAATATCTGATAATATGATTTTGTAGTTCAAATATCAGGTAAGTTTTCATACATCTTTTATTTATTTATTTTTTCTGGAGTCAGAAATAAAATAAGATCAATTAAGGTGATTCAAAGTGAGAAACTACTGCACACAGGACTATACTACAAACCTAGTAAACAGGTTCTTTTCAGCCTAAAATATTGAATGTTTCAAAATGATTACATATACTTAACTATAATCCTAAAAATTAGCTTGGAAATGTTATAAAACCAACTCTTCTATAATATTTGTCATTGAGAAATTTCAGATTTTTTATAAAGTTTACAAATTGCCCTCCTTTACTTCTGTGATACGTATGATATAAGATGCAATTCATCACAGAATTAAACAAGCTCAATGATTTTTCTAAGCATTTAAAAATAAGGTCTCTCCAGACCTATGACACGCAGCAACAGTTCACATAATTTGTAAACCTTTAGTTCAAATGAACCATGAATGCATATTAAAACACAGCTTAGGTGAAAATACCTACAGAATACCTAGTTTAGTCAATTCAACCCATATCTTTTGGAGGCAGATGGGAGCACTAATTATAAATAAATAAAATAAATTTAAGCTAATCAAAAAGGGCCAGGAAGTTTCTTCAACAGTTGTAGAGGGCTACAAATCAAATGTGGATTAGAATTACATGAGGATTGGATCTGTGGTTGAGAGACCTCAAGCAAATCCAACCCTCATGTGATTCCAATCTGCCTCTGAATTTGTAGCCCTCTAAAACTGCTGAAAGGGTATGGATTACATTCAAGAATGTACAGCATACTCTTACACTCGTTTTCCAACAGGATTGGGTAATCTGTTGGTTTTTGGACAGAATCTTGTTATAGATTGCCAGTCAATCCCATCACACTTACTTTTAGCTCCGTATTGTCATAAAATGCAAAGAAGTCTTAACTGGCTGAAATCTCTCGCCTGCAAAAAATTTTCACCACCTGGGGGAGGGGTCAGTCAAACCTTAACACCAGATAACAGGAATACAGTCATGTGCCACATAATGACATTCTGGTCAATAAAGGAGCACATACTTATATATGATGGTGATGGTGGTCCCATAGGATTATAATGGAGTTGAAATATTCCTATTGCCTGGTGATACTATAGTTATCTTAACATCACAGCACAATGCATTCATTACTCACATGTTTGTGGTTAAGAATCCTGAGCAGAGTATATCAATTATGTACAGTACATAATACTTGATAATGATAATAAAAAACTGTTACTGACATGTACTTATACTACATTTTATTGTTATTTTAGAGTATATTACTTCTACTTATTAAAAATTTCGTGTAAAATTGTGTCATGTTATGCCAACAGCATCCTCATACACTGCCTGTTTACCACACTGCATTATTTTCTCTTGAGCTTGATTTAATCTCATGTTGTTTTGCTCATCATGGCCCTAAGAGTAATAGGTTATAACATATATAAATAGCATCAGTGTGTGATGGGCTACAACATTTAGGTTTGTTTAAGTACAAAATCTATGTTCACATATGACAAAAACACTAAATGATGCATTTCTCAGAACGTATCCCCACCATTAAGAAATTCATGACTGTATATGCATGTTAAATAAAAGGGAAAGAATTCTCAACAATCGACACAATAGTCTACACAATTCAGAAAATTATTTTTTCTTTGGTTAGGTTGCATCTAAGCATTTTCCTTTTAACTTGAAACATGGAAGTTATTAGGTCTTTGAAACTATGGGCCATTCATAAACCACAGGCAAAACAAATAGTAAGTCAGTCCGTCCTCCACATGTATACACCAAAAAAATAAGTATGCAAATATCTGCCCTCTGTGGTTTCATTTGCATAAAGATTCATTTCTTTGAATTGCAAAGTTAATGCAGTAAGAAGAAAAAGACAAAAATCTACCAACTAGGCTGCGCTGCCATCCTCTCCATGTAGTCCTTGGCCATGTCTCGGGCTTCAATGTTCTCGGGATACAGCACACAGAACATTGCCAGGGCTCCCAGGTTGTTGCCATAGATTTCATTCCAGCGGGCACTGTAGTCCTTGGGATCCCAGGGAGGGAGGTACTCCAAGGGGCTGGACAGCATGGTGTGCACGGCCTCGCTGAGCCGCGCCGCAATGTGCTCATGGGAGCTGGCAGCCCTGAGCTGGAGCTCCACCACCTCTGCCCTGGAGAAGTACAGCATTGGGTGGCTGTCGTAGTTGGCATTGGTGAAGGGAATCATGACTTCTGGGTTCTCGTCGGTGATGTAGGCTGACACAAGGCAAAGCAAATATATGAAAAACACACTGGGAGCCCCCCGTGTGTGAGTCCTCATCGTGGCATTAGATCTCCAAATCGCCAAGGCAGCCAAACCATCTTCGAAAGATCCTGCATGAGGTACAAAGAAGAGCAGATGTCAGCTAAGGGAACAAGGAGTGGGTGGAAACGGGGGAGGCAGGTACCTCGCTTACAAGGAAAGCAACTAAATACTGAAAAACACAGCTTACAAATTTCAGTCTTTTAAATACAACAAATATTTGGATGAGGAAGGAACTTACTAAAAACCCAGTACACTCTCATTTTATAGAATTAAACATCTACATCAGCATTGTACTCGAAATGAAAAACACAACTTTGAACTTAGGGGAACAGTGTGTTTGCATAAGAAGGGGAGAAAAAAAGTCTTGGTATTTTTTCACATATTATTGAGAAAGTTTAGGTTTTATGGGATTTTTTGGATATTAATACATAAACCACAATAACCAAAAGCTAATGGTGAACTGTCTGAGAATCTGAGTAGACATTACCAAAAAACAAAATTTAAAAAAATCTTGTATTTTCTAATATAATCTCCTTCATTCTCACGTCTCCCTTCTTCCTCACATTTTACATTCTGAACCACGGATTAGGATCAACACATCCGTGAAAATGTAAGCAGACAAAATAGTATGAATAAGGCTAAATACCCTCTTTGTGTAAGCAGAAGGTGGAATGAGAGAAGACAGAGAACAAACACTTGCCAAACCTGTCAGTTCTCTGGGCTGACACCAGCAAGCCCATACTGAAGACCAGACACAGGGCTGCTGGGACTAGAAACTGGCATGCCTTCATTCAGAAAAGAAAAATATCAGCATTAAAAGGCTTAAATCACATGGGTGCATTTCCCTCTTATTATTTGAAACTACTATCAACTTTTTCATTTTGCATATGGGATTTTGATGTCATTCAAAAGTCAGACATTTAAACCAAGCGCACACATTTTCTTAACTACTTGACTTTCTTCAAAGCTTTTGTTTTTCAATGGCAGATCTGCACACCTATTAAAAGAACATCTTCCAAATGTAGGAACACACGTACACACGTGTGCGCACACACACCAAAAAAAAAAAAAGTCTATGTCCCACATCTGGGATAAAGCAGGCATAAAATCTCCCAGAGGAAAGTCAGGGAATTCTTAAAATTCTTAAGAGGGGAAAGGTTACAGAAAGCAGACCAGAAAAAAAGACAGTTTTATGTAAATAATGAACAGTGGTTTTCAATTATTAAAGGGAAAAGCCGATGGTGAAAAATCAACCTCCCAAGCTGAACACAAACTATTTTTCCAAGGAAAAACTGCCTCATCGTGTTCAGAAGAGAGAAAAATAAAAATTTAGCACATACTGAAGGTCAACCCACATTCTCAACATGCTCTGCCTCCAAAAGAGGAATATGGCATCACTCATAGTTGCTACCTTATTCTGGAGTCTTTATATGTGTAAATGTGCTTTAGAGTATAAATACAAATATGAGAAAACTTGATGGCAGTGGTTTTGTTAAGCATTCTAGATTCAAGGGCAGAATGTCTAATGAATAAAAAAATTAATACATCCATGCTAATGAAGGCATATAAAAATAGAAATAACTCTTGGACTCTGCCAGTATTATGTCTAGCACCCAAAGCTTCAAGGCAGCTGGCTGGATCCTTCAAGGTCAAGACACAGCCAAAAGAAATAGTCTTCTGAGGTTATGCCTGAGGAGGGGTGTGGTCTCTGGCAACACAGAGAAATGGCTGGGTCTGAAGTAATGTTCAGTTGTCCAGGAGGATTACTTCTTGCTCCTCTCAGAGAACAATACCACTAACATTTTTTTTAAAGCCTGTATATTAAATCCCCCAAAGTCTAAGATTGGAAGCTATCTTCAGTGCAATTAGCATCGTAGGGGTTTTGGCCCCCAGGGTGAGAACAGAGTGGAAGGTTCTTCCTTAACTTGTCCCACATGTATACAGTTAAAGTTTCTGAGTATGATGGTAGGGCAAGGCTAGGACTATGGGGAAGAAAGAAGATGATCTGTAGAGACCAGAATTTTTCCATCCCAGATTCTGTACAAATGTTCGTAGAAGTGGCAAAGCCTGATTTGTTTTATTCTTTTTCACCTCCTCCCCTATATATACACCATCCTTCCACCCAGGCATAGGGTTACTGAGATAGTCAGGATTGCTCCAAAAAGTCCCTCATGCTGAGAGGTCCACATGCCCAATCTGATAAAACTGACCCTATGGATTCTAGCCACTTCTGCCAAATTGCTTCTGGTTATACAGGACATGCCTGAGTGTATTTAAATAAGAGATGACCCCGAAGCACAGCACCCCATCTAGATGTTGTTTTGAAAATGATTCCATCTCAATGTGCCAACTATTTCTGAAGGTTCTTTAGTTATTGCTTCAAAATTCATATGGGATGTCCGAGCAGAAATGCTGTAAGTTATGACACATTAATACTTGTTGGAAAAATCACAAGGGTCAATGCAGAACCCACAAAAATTCTGCAGAATGCTCATCTGTGGTGACTGCCTACGGAGAAAGGACCCTGGTATTGGTGGTGCCCCAAACTGTATGTCGCCTTCCTTATTCACTGTGTCTCATTCAGTGTGCTCTGCTCTCACTGCTCCCCCAGCTCCTAAGGCCTCTCTCTGTTCATCTCTCCAAGGTCTCTCCTGTTTCTAGCACATAACCGCATCACACTGGAGTGTACCGCTTGTTTAGGTGCCATGCCTCACAGAAGGCAGGAGCTACGGCGTCCTCTGTGCACGTGGAGCTCAGCACTGAATCTGGTGTATGAAAGGCCCTCATAGATGCTACCTCAGAACCAAACTCGGGCTTGGGAGGTGGTGGAATAGATCTCGTCATGAAAACGAGCAAGAAGAAATTCTGTTCTCCCTTATTTGAAGCCAAAGCAAGTTTTAAATTTTCCAGAAAAAAAAAATCTGCCAGGAAATTAATGGGAGAAAATACTTACTAAGCCTAGCAACTTAACCCAAATGTTACTCATTAGGTTTAAAAAAAAAAAAAAAAAAAAAAAGGACGAAAGACAAAGAGAGAGAGAGAAATGAAACAAAACTTAAGCCTAACCCAACCTTGCTTTAGGCTGATAACCTACAGGGATACCCAGTTCCCATCCATCACTTTAAATCTATCTAGAAAATCCTACCCCAAAAACCTAAAAATCCAAAACCAAAAACAAACAAAAAAACCCTATTTCTGGTCTTTAGATTTCCCTTTTAACCATCTACCCTAGGCACTCAGTTTGCATAGTCTAAAATTAAATGAAAGAATCATTTCTAAAGATAATTCTGAATGGACCACAAATAGGCAGGTTTTGTGTTATTTTTATTTACTTGTTTTAATATCCATTAAGAAAAACCATAACTACCGCATGAAGCCTGAGATTACAACATATATAAAATTCCTGTTTAAAATATATTCAAGTTTAAAAGTAAAAAAATAAAGGAATGAACATGGCAAAAATTGTTGAGTGTGGTACCTGAATGACAATTTTGAGATGCTGAAAATGCTCAGAGAAACAATGCCTATTAAAGTCTAATGGGTTGACCAGAAAGACAATCCCTAATTCCCCTGCCCTCCACATACACCCAACATACAGTGTCTTGGAGAAATAAATATGAATTTTGAGATGTCTGTGGATGGTCCCTCAAGCTATTCACCCCCTAGTTCACTGTGTTTCAGAAACAGCAGAGCACTGCCAGCTCCCTTAAGTCCTTGGCTCAGTTCAACAGCACAGCATTTCAATATGGCAAAGTCACTAGCTACACTCAGTAGCTGACTCTATTAATCCATAGTTTACTCAGAATTTAAAACCCAGGATGTTTGTGAAAGACCCTTTGAGTCTCACTTCCCCTGAAATTTTTTCCTTTTCCATTCTAGCAAACTAATTTTTATAATCCAAATTTCCTTGCTATTCTTTTGATTCACTATACATAACTCAGACAGTAAAGTATTCCCAATTTTTACTTAATCAATGGATACAGAGTAGTCATTTAAAAATCACCCCGTTACTAGAGGAAAATTCAGACAGCAGGGGATCATGTCTCTGCCTGTATGCCCTACATATATCTAGAGCAGTACAAGTTTGGCATTATATTTAGACCAAACCAAATGAATTATGATTATCTTAAATTGATCTTCACAGTGCTACAATAAATCCCAAATTATTCTGCTTTAATTCTGGTTCCAATAATCCTCTGCAGCTATTGCGACTGCTGACATGCAGAGAAACTTTGTTTCTATGGCCCAAATGTGGGCTTTTTAGGTTTGTTTGTTTGTTTTTTAGTACTTGGGTGTTGGATTCAGGGCTTTGCACATACTCTGCAAGTGCTCTACCACTGGGCTGCACCTCCAGCCCACTTTTTATTTTTTGTTTTTTATTTTGAGACAGGAACTCACTAAATTACACAGGCTGCCCCTGGCCTCCCACTCAGGATCCTCCAGTATCCGCCTCCAGAATAGTTGGGATTAGAGGCATGCACCACATAGCCCAGCTAGTTTTTCACATATTTGATCTTTTACTTTGTAATAACAATGTGGCAAAGCAGTATTGTTTGTTGCAGAACAGAATCAATTACGGAGGCAAAACTAGGACCTAGATCCTCCAAATTAACTCTTAAGAACATTCAACAACATTAGAAGTTCCATTTTTGCCATCTTTACATAAAGAAAGCACAGAAAGAGTATGTTGAAAAGGAAAGAATTGAACATTCAACTAGTACATCAAGTCTCAAAAAAAAAGATGTGGGTTCCAAGTGGTCTGGGCCTATTTATAGAATGAAAGGTGTGGTACTACAAAAGTTCTTTCAATACCTCAGGCCTTAGAAAATATAGAGAGTACAAGGATGGAAAATAAAAATGGCCCTGTAGAAAGTAAAACAAATCTCAAATTAAGATTGATTAAAACCCCTCTTACATGCCAAATTTAAGGAGCACAGCCCGCTGATGAACAGTATGGAGCAGACAGGGAGTATAAATCCCAGCTCTCCTGTCTGCTAGCTTTGATCAGCTGGCTTCCAATCTCAAAGGTTCCATTCTATCATCCATAAAACAGCACCCACTTCATAGGGTGATTACATGCATAAAATGCATTTAGCTTAGAAAACGACAGGAGTGAGAGCTCAATAAATATTTATTTTTAATAAGGGAAAGAAGTTTCACCAGACCTGTGAGATTATATTAACCTATCCATACAGTATTTTATTTGAAAGAAACTAACTCTTCATACTCTACAGGTAAAAAATTAAGAATCAGAGATGTTAACTGAGCAGGGTGAGGCCATGCTACTTGTCAGACACCCAGCTGAAACTGGAACACAATGCTCCTGACTCTTCAACACATCATTCATAGCAAGCTTATCACTCACTGGAAAGGAAAGCACAAGATCCTTGAAATTTTCAAGTACTCCACATGAATTTTTTTTCCCTAAGAAAAAAATAACAGATGAAGCTATTGAGTTTGGTTTCTTCCCAAGGCCAGTAATTCTTGATATATGAAAAGTAACTGCTTCTTCCTAGAATCTTTCAAAAGAAAGACTCAATGGTACAACAGTGGAAATATAGTCTAGCTGGGAAGCTGCCTGCAGCTGTACCACTGTGGCGTCCAATCCTGTCAGTTCTCAGAAGCTAAGAAGAGCCAGGCCTGGTTAGGACTTGGTTGGGAGACCACCTGGGAACACCAGGTACTGTAGGCTTGGGAGAAGGACCCAGCAACCCACTCCCAAAACAAAATAATCAGCCACTGAAAACCCTATGAATAGCAGAGAAGCACAACAGTGATTTGTCTGTTTACATAGGGTCACTATGAGTTGGACATTGACTTGACAGCACCTAACAACAACAAACTGGAAAGCTATTTTCCAGTAACACATTTATATTATGGAAGGGGTGCCAAAATACTCAGGGGACATCTGCTGCCATTGCCAGAATAGAGGAGTTAACCTTCTGTCCAGATCTAGTTCTGGCTCAGTCAATGTCATCAGCCTCTCTACTGATTATTACAGGAGATGAGATGCTACCTAATGTTTTATATTATATATGAATATTAGATATATATAAGTGAATATGCTGACATCCTGGCTTTATACATACAAACCAGAATGTCAGCACATTCATTTACAATAAACACATCTCTCAAGCAGATTGGGAAGTATTTCTGGCTTCACAGGAAACCCACCAACACAGGAAGTAAAATGATAAGATACTTGTCTGTTGAACAAGGAATGAGTCAGAACAAAAACAACAGGAAGGGCTCTGGGCTTGGGTCTACTTGACAAGTCAAGATCACCACCTTCACTGCACTTGAAAGGAGTCTGCACTGCTAGCATCTGTCACAGATGCCATTTGGTCACTAAAGGGAATTTTTAAAAATTGGAATTGTAATGATATTCAGAAAAGAAGAGCAAAATGTACAACTCCCACTGCTCCTGCTACCAGAGCCACCAAGCTCAGCCCAAACATAGCTGTTCTAGTTTGCTCAACCCAATAGATGGCCCAGTAGTTTGTTACATGATTAGAATGCTTGCATACATCACACACTAGAACTGATGTGTCCGTATTCATGACAGGACTGAAATAGGCAGATGAGAAAGCTGAATGTCCCCGACATTACATCATCTTCCCTGGAAAATGTGCGAGCACTTGGAAGTTAGATTAGCTCTGTGACTCTGCCTTGCTCATGCTTCCATTTAGTTCTAAGTTCCCTCCCTTGTTCTATCTCCAATAAGGTTCTAGACAAACAGTAATGGCCAGAGATCATTAATATATCCTAGGCAGAGCTGCACCTGCAGTTGTGCCTCTGTGGCATCTGATCCCATCAGATCTTGGAAGCTAAGGAGAGTCTGGTCTGGTTAATACTTGGACGGGAGACCGCATGGGAACACCAGGTGCTGTAAGCTTGGGAAAAAGACTGGGCAACCCACTACCCCCCCCAAAAAATAAAACAATCAGCCATTGAAAACCCTATGAATAGCAGAGAAGCACTAACAATACTGTTTCGCCTGTTGTACATAGAGTAGATGGACTTGATGGCACCTAACAACAACAGACAGAGCTGCACATTTCCTTCTCTGATCCATTTTAGTGTTGAGGGCCCAGAGAAACCTATTTCCAAGTGCTTGGGGAATATCTTGTTGTGGTCTCACTAAACGTGTACTATTTTACACTGCTTCCACATATTTTAATTAATGGAATGTATATATTCTTAAAACTGACTTTTCTATTTCAGTTTTATTACATGCTTGACTAAAATAATTTGGAAAAAAGTTCCTCAATATCAAAACAAAACCTTTTAATCTTTGGTAAATTTTTGTTATAAACCAAACCTTATTCTTCAATATGTCAGGTTCTAAGAAAAGATATGATTTGGAGTACCATCATTCCCTAAAGTTATATTCCCTGATGTACAAAGCCTAGAGTCTCAGATGAAAAAGAAAACTTAAAAACTAAGAGCTCCTAATCAAAGTGAGAATTCCTTTCACTGAAAGGGCTTATTATTTCTTATTTGAGGGTGAAATACAAAATATATCCCCCCAAAAGTCATTTCAAAACAAAAACCCACAATATGGAATAACAGCAAATGGATTCCTCTAGAATTTGCACATAAAGGAGTAATTACAACCTTGAGCCCACACAGCCACACAGCAAAACCACACTGTGGGTAATAATGATGTTCACCATCTTCACACAGTGTTAGACAAACTTTAGCTTACATTTTAAGTGCAGCTTTGTGCAGTCAAAGAACATTTCTATCGTTGTTCCCATGGAAAGTTTTCATGAAGATACCACATTTCCTTATAATTTAACCTAAAGCCCAATTTCATTCCTATACCAACAATAATTGTATAACTTCCTTATAAGAATAATTCACCTAAATTATGTTTAAAATGGCCACAAATATTTTAGATGTCAAGTCTAAGGGTTCCATCCCCCATTTCCCAGAGACCTCTTGAGTGAGTAATTCAATGGCTGTCAAACCAAATGCATAGTTTAGTAATAGAAGTTTGTCTGGTATGCATGACTGCAAAGCTAGGAAGCATTAAAATCCAGCTTCTGAAAGAGTGGCTGCCATTAAAACACAGAAAACAAGCAAAATCTGTATCATTTTCATGGCAACAAAGAGAAACCAAAAAGAGTAGCACCATACAAAATCACTGATAAGGCTAGAGAATACTTAATTTTGCTTACCAAAGGCAAAATAAGACAAAATGAAATGATTATACTTTCTAAGAGAAGATGTAAGTAAATTCTAGTTTGCCTAGTAGTGTAATAACTAAGATCTTCTGACTTGTACTTTCTTACAAATTCAATTGATTTTCTTAATAACGGTCTGGGAATACAATATTCTAAAGTATTTTCACAAACTTTTATGTTTATTATTCATTGATTTCTTTATTTGGTAATACTGTAGAGTTGAACCCCAAGGACTCACACATGCTTTTACAGGGACTTTACCACTGAGCCACAACTATAGCCCATATTTTACTTTTTATTTTGAGACAGAGTCTTGCTAAGTTACACAGGCTGCTTCTGGTCTCAAACTTGAGATCCTCTTGCCTCTGCCTTGCAAGTGACTGGGATTACAGGTGTGAACCACTGGGATTACTGGTGTGAACCACTGTGCCCATCATTTTTTATTCTTATACAATCCTGAAACAATAATTCATTGAAAACCCTATGAATAACAGAGAAGCACTGATATAATGCCAGGCATGGGGAATGTTTCATTCAGTTGTACAAAGGATCACTATAAGTTGGACCCAACTCAATGGCACCTAACAACAACATATTATGCTCAGAATAAATTAATGTTGAATATAATAAAGTATGTTTATATCCTGAATCTTTGAAAAGTAGTAATTGAAGAACATAATGCTTTTCAATGCATTGCTATCCAGAACTAGAATATTAATTCCCTATCCGTGTTGGGAATAAGAATTTTTTGTATATATTGCCAGGTATGGTTGCACATGCCTCAAATCTCAGATTTGAAAGGCTGAGGCAGGAAGATCACAATTTGAGGCCAGAGGCAGCCTTTGTAATTTAGCAAGATCCTGTCTCAAAAAAATTAAAAATGTGCTAGAGGTATAGCCCAGTGGTAGAACACTTGGAACACAGGAATGAGGCCCTGTGCTCAATCTCTAAATTGTTGTTGTTGTTAGGTGCCGTCGACTCACAGCGACCCAACATACAACAGGCGAAACACTTTTGTCAGGGCTTCTCTGCTGTTCATAGGGTTTTCAATGGTGGATTGATTTTTGGGAGTGGGTTGCCAGGTCCTCCCAAGCCTATAGCACCTGGTGTTCCCAGGCAGTCTCCCATCCAAGTACTAACCAGGCCCGACCATGCTTAGCTTCCAAGATCTGATGGGATCGAATGCCACAGGGCTACTGCTGCAGGCTAACCTCTAAGTGCTACAAATTAAAAAAAAAAAGAATTTCGTATAAGTATTAATTGATTCTACTACGTATTAAGCAGTTATCAAACCCAGGAACTGCACTAGGCACTGAGGACACAACGTGAACAAGAAAAACTGCATCCTTGTCCTAAATAACTTTAGGATAAAAATTACAGATACTAGTGTTTTTGAGGCTTTGTAAAACTGCAATATCTGTATTACTGTCTGAAAATTAAGATGAATAGGCATTCTCCCTTAGCCTAAAGCAATTTATCTTATCTATTGTTCCTGGCCACAGAAGAAAATGCATAATGTCTTTTTCGAAGTTTCTGTAAATGGTAAATAACCAAAAATTTTCTGAAAGAGTCCAAAGGAACAGCCATTGCTTTCTCAGCAATATCTTTAATCATGAACCCACAACTTCAAGGCACTGCTGTCTAAAATCGTAAGTTAGGTTAGGTGCCATCGAGTCAGTATCCGACTCATAGCAACCCTCTGTACAACAGGGGAAACACTATTGTCAGTGCTTCTCTGCTGTGCATAGGGTTTTTAATGGCAGATTGATTTTTGGGAGGGGGTTGCATAAAGCACAGAAAAAAAGATAAATAAGATAATGAAGCCAACAGTTAAATTTCAATTTCACATAGTTTCAAATAACAGTTCAACTAAACTATCAAAGGCTCATGGAAACTAGAGTACAATTTTTCACCTTGCCACAGGTTCATGAAGGCAGACAGGCAAGGAGGTTCACGAGAGATGACAAGGGATCAGAGTTGCTTGTTTCACCAATGCATGACCTTGGACAAGTTAACTACCTAAACCTATTTCTTCTTTTCAAATGAGATAAAAATGCTATTGTGTCTCACAGAGAGGTTGGAAAATTAAAAGAGATAACAACTATAAACATGCGTACTACTTTCTGGTGTTTAGAAAAATGCTAGTTATAATTCACCTCTGACTACTTACTGGTTTAGGGCAATAGGTAGAACACACTTCCTGGGTTTGAATGCCAGTGCTACTATATCCTTAGCTATGTTCCTGTCTCCTACTCTATAAAATGGATAAAATAATAGTACCTTCCTCACAGGGTTGCTGTGAAGCTTAAATCAGCTGATACACTTAAAGCATTAAGAGGATGCCAAGGATTCAAAAAGTGCTCAATAAATACTAGCAGCCACCAGTATTTTCTCCACAAGAATATCAGTATCAACACAACTGAGAGGAAGTGGCCATGACCCCAGGAGGAAGCACTCACAAAACTCACTCAGAGAACTTTATTCCCAAAATAGGTCCAATGCATTGTTTATTAACAACTTTGTAATTTCTCCAAGGGCCTAAAAATACCAAATATTTTGACAAATATGAAGCATTTGATGCCAAGAGGCTTCTCCTTCTTCCTCCTCAACTGCACATTAATAACTTTCAGGCTACTTATTCAAAGTAACCAAATACATTTGAGGAAAAAATTCTTCAAATATAATACTATTTCTTTTATCAATCAAAGTTTATAGATAAAAGTTGCTGGTATATATGTGCTTACACAATCAAAAAAAAAACATCCTAAATGTAGAAACATCAGTCCTGGTGAAATGTCACAGATGAAAAAATTACTTTTGAACTTAAATACAATTTTTTAAAAATCTGATGTTTGATAGAAATACATTTTCCACTTCCTGCAACTGACAACACATATTAACTTTCAGTTGCTAACACAACTCTCTTTAATTTGTGCATAAAATAATCTTTAATCTTGTATCAGCAACTTTTCATCCTTGATTTTGAGATATGAGACCTCCTTTTTACCAGTTGTGATGGTTCATTTTATGCCATTTGACTGGATTATGGGGTGTGGGAATATTTAGTCAAACATGATTTCTGGGAATGTTGGTGAGGAGGTTTCCAGAAGAGATTAGCATCTCAGGTGGTAGACTGAGTAAAGCTAAGTGTCCTCCCCAATGTAGGCTGCCATCTTCTTAACCTTTGAGGGCCAAAAAAAGCAAAGAGAAAATTTCCTCCCTCTCCTTGTCTGCCTGAGCTGGGACAATCACCTCCTATCCTTCAAATTATTCTAATACCATCAGTGTTGTTAGTTCTCAACTTTGGACTCAGGCTGGAACTATACCACCAGCTTTCCCGAGTCTCCAGCTTACAGATGGCAGAGTGAAGCTTCTCAACTATAATTGCATGGGTCAATTCCCATGATAAATTTCTTCCTTGATAGACAGAGAGACAGAGAGAGAGGAGGGGGAAGAGAGAGAGAGAGAGAGAGAGAGAGAGAGAGAGAGAGAGAGAGAAAGAGAGAGACATCACCTATTGGCTCTGTTTCTCTGGAGAACCCTAATATACTCCCTAAATCTACTCAGACCAAGGCCTCTTTCACCGATCTTTTTGAGAAACCCAATGGCCCTTTCTTGGGCCTCTCTCCCCAAAATCTGTATCTATGGTACTAAGCAGCACTTCCTCTCTTCTCTCATACTTTGAGGACTTAATTTCAGAGATGCCATATTCTTCTATTTCTATTAATTCTACCGCCACATGGCTCAGCTTGTGATGCTGTGGAGGCTTGCATGTTGCTGTGATCCTGAAAGCTATGCCACTGTTGTTTCACATACCAGCAGGGCCACCCATGATGCACAGGTTTCAGTCAAGCTTCTAGACTAAGATTAGGGAGGACTCAGCAGCCCACTCCCAAAACAATTAGCCACTGAAAACACTAGGAAAAGCAGAGAAGCACTGTCAAATACCGTACTGAAAAATGAGCCCTCTAGGCTGGAAGGCATTCAAGAAATGACTGGGAAGAGCTACCTCCTCAAAGTAGCATTGACTTTAATGGCAAGAATGGAGTAAAGACTTTAATGGCAAGAATGGAGTAAAGCCCCTGGATCCTCCTTTTGCTGATGGGCAAAACTCAAAATGAGAAGAGACATGGTGACTGCTACAATGGGATGAAATACAAAAAGATCATGTGTGTGGCATAGTGTTGGGTAGTGTTTTGTTGTGCTGTACACAGGGTTGCTATGAGTGGAACCCACTCAACAGCACGTGACAACAAAAATATTCTCCTATTTCTACTAATCCTTCTAATGCTTCTTTCCCAGAAAATAGTTACTGTTTGTACTGTGCAAAGCACAATCATTTCATTACCCTATTTAATCCCTGAAATTATCTTGCTGGATGTTTTTTTCTTAAGCAGATGAGGCAGTAAGACTTAGAATGGTTAAATAACTTACCCAGCCCTGCTCAATGAGCAGTTTGACTCCAGGTCTGTCTGAAGTCAAAGTAAAGATTTTCATCCCTATGCCTCACAGGCTCTCTCCTCCTGAGCAATATCAAGTGCCTCGCTCTTGGACTTCTCACAAGTATAGGGCTGCACAGCTTCACAGGGAGAGATCCTGACAACACATCTCTGATACTCACTCCCACCTCCTTCCCTTAAAACTTTCAGCCCAAGATACTCATCTTACAGCTAAAACTGCATTCTTCATCCACTCAACTAGCTTCTTCAATATATTTTCTCAAACTGATTATTTGGAAATCACCTTAGATTTCTTCCTATCCCTTTTCTTCTCCATCCATTTTCTCACTGAAACATGCTTTTCCCCCCTAAACATCATTATCCTATTTTGTTAAAATAGATTTTTGACTGAGACTTTGTTCCAGGATTCAACATCAACTTCCAAGCTAACTTTCCTTCTTTTGGCCTCTTTTCTGAATCTAGGCAATACCATGTGTACCTGCTGGCGGCGGCGGTGGTGGTGATGGTGGGGTTCTGTTCTTCTAGCCTAGTATTTGCAAAGTTCTGTAGATGAAGCAAAAAGAGAAGTATCGCAAAAACATGTCTAACCTCTGCTGTGTAATCTACTCTGGTGCACTCATTTATGCACGTAGCTAGACTTTTTTTGGAAATGATGTAAATTTTGGTACATCCTTATATCACCTCTTCTAGGGCAAGGCCCTATCAGTTTACCCTCTAACAATAATGGCTCTAAAAGGAACTAATACCATGTTCAATGCTCTTCCACGCTGTGCAGGAAAGGGTTAACTTGGGCTACACGGTGCTATTAGTTTGATCAGATATTCATGCTAACAGCATGATTTATGATGAACTGCTTGTCTTTGCTCTGGAACGGGGGTTGAATCTGAGTAGCTGAAGTCAGACAAGTGCTGCATGCCTACATGACTAAGCGCTGGTAACAGCCCTGGATATCAAGGCCCAGGTGAGCTTACCCAGCCCATAACACTTTGCACAAATTGTTGTCACACATGGTTGCTCAGAGCACAACTCCCCTTGAGGGGACCCCTGGAAGCTGTGTCTGGCCTCTCCTGGACTTTCCCCCATAACCTTTTTCCCTTTGCTAATATTAATCTGTATTTTTCAGCAGTATTAAGCCACAATTTTAACAAATTTGCAAGTCCTTCTAATAAATGGGTTGGATAGGGACTCCATGACCCCCATGTCCCTTTTCTTTCTTTTAGTAGTATCATCTAAGTTGATATTAGAATTATGAGTATGTTGCTATAATACTATGTCCCATTAGAAAAGAAAGGAAAATATTATGATAGTTTTCACCAAATTTTTCTCTTTACTCAACTTTTACTATTTTCTGACTTATACCTGAGAAAATGATTCTGCCCAAGAACACTTCTATTAAAGCAAATGGCACAGCAGAATACACTGGACTTACATATTTTTCAAAGCTTTAGAAGTGTCCAAATATGAAATATGTAGATGTTAAGCAAAAGGCTTAAGGGAAAATCACAGTAAAGTAATTTACTGGCATTATTCCCATAATTTCAGTTCATCTGATTAAAATGAAAACTATTTATTAGATGAGTGTATATGAAATGATGCTTTTTCATTTTACATGAAGCTGTTTTATACTCCTTTCTTGTATTCAAGCATTCCTCCAGTTTTTCAGTCTTCAGATGCTTATCAATAACAAAATTTACCTTTTTTTTTTGCTTTTTTTACGTTATAAAGCATTTTTAAATGTACTTTTATTGATTTTCATTTTTGTTTCACAGATCATATTTGACCTCAAAATCCCTGGGGACTTTTCCAAAAGTCCTCCTGTGAATCATAAGGAAACTCAGAATACCACAGACTGGGTTTGTAAACCAATGATGCATATATGTAATTAACCCAGAGACGCAAGCGTTGCTTTCTCAGACTTCCCCATCCTAGCTTCTGACAACCAGTCCTGCCAGGAATTCAGGCACAAACTCCCTTCCCTCTCCTCTCAGTTCAACCTACCTTTCTTTTCATATCCAAACCATCAGAAAATTCTGTTGGTTCTTCCCCAAATCCACCTATCATTACAGCAAACGTTGATGGATTAAGCCATGCTATGTTTTACTTGCAAAAGCCTCCAAAACAGTTGCCCTGCCTTAATTCTTATCTCTCTAAGGTTGTTCTCAATGTAGAAGCCACAGAAATTTGCTCAATCATAAGTCAGACTAAGTACTGCTCTGTTTAAAACCCTCCAAGAGCTTCACCCATCACTAAATGTGACACTGAGGAGGGCACACTTCCTGTGTACAGAAACAAGGACGCCAGAATGGCTGGAATGGGAGAGAGTGCCTAGCACTTAGGAAACGCTCAGAACATATTTACTGAATGGATAAATTTAACTAATGTGTCAAGATATAATCCTTCAAATACTCAGAGATAATTATACATACAATTATATGTTGTTGTTGTTGTTCTTATTGTTAGGTGCCATCAAGTTGGTGTCTGACTCATAGCGACCCTACATACAACAGGCGAAACACTATTGTCAGTGCTCCTAAGCTATTCATAGGGTTTTCAATAGCAGGTTGATTTTTGGCAGTGGGTTGCCAGGTCCTTCTCCCTAAAATTATGTTTAGCTATGTAAATATAATTATATAAAAAGAAGCAATAAAAATCTTTGCATACTAAGACAACCATTTGGAGGTAAAATGTACCAGATTGCTTGGACCTTCAAGGTTACTCAGGGTGATTACTAGAGTTTACTGAAAGCTGCAGTCACGCCAATGTCCTCCTAACCCTCCCTGAGGCAGGAGGCACTTCCTGAGTCTGCCCAGAGGGGCTAGGTAGCCTTGCTTTACTCCAAAGTCTTCCCATGCCATCAATAACATGCCTACATGTCTATAATCACAGTCTACTTCCTGAATGACCCTTGTTCCCTGACATTCCACAGATGGTTTTCATGAGCCTTCTCAGGGTCCTTTTAATAATACTACCTTAGGGCTGGGGATATAACTTAGTGGTAGAGTGGTTGGCTAGCACGTATGAAGTCCTGAGTTCAATCCCCAGCACTACCAAGAAGAAAAAGAAAAGAAAGTGCCACCTAAAAACATTCAGTCCATCTTATGTGGGATTACACATCCCATCACTCTTCAAGACCACTAGGCTTCTCTTTCTGCTGGATGATACTTCTGCGCTAAGATTTTTATTTATATTGTTCTATATTGAAATTTTGCCTGCAGCTGTGGCCCTGTGGCATCCAATCCTGTCAGATCTTGGAAGCTAAGCAGGGTCGGGCCTGGTTAGTACCTGGATGGGAGACCGCCTGGGAACACCAGAAGCTGTAGGCTTGGGAGAAGGACCTGGCAATCCCCTCCCAAAAGTCAATCTGCCATTGAAAACCCTATGAACAGCAGAGAAGCACTGACAATAGTGTTTCCCCTGTTGTACAGAGGGTCGCTATGAGTAGGATACCAACTCGACAGCACCTAACAACAACAACAACAACATATTGAAATTTAAAGCGATTCTCTTCATGTTCCCACTTTTAACCATATTTCCAAGGAAAATTATTATTTAATGGTTTGGAGGCTTTATTAGTGTTATTATCTGTAAGTTTTTAAAAAACCTTCCTGCACTGCTTTTTCATCTAGAGAATTCAAAAGAATAAAGATGTTTTCTATCATTTCTTCTATACCTATATTATTGTTATTGTTGTTAGGTGCTGTCAAGTCCAACTTGTAACAACCCTATGTAAAACAGAATGAAACATGCCCATTGTTGCAGCCACTGTGTCAATCCATCTAGTTGAGGGTCTTCCTTTTTTTGGTTGACCTGCCATTCTCCCAAACATGATGTCCTTCTCCAGGGTTTGGTCCCACCTGCCAACATGTCCAAATACCTCTACTACTTTGTGTTAAAAAGCATTCATGGTAAATCTTTATAGATCTACCTTTAATGAATTACTGGTTGGGAAACAAACTGCAGCCACACCACTGTGGCATTTGATCCTGTCAGATCTCGGAAGCTAATCAGGGTTGGGCCTGGTTAGTACTTGGATGGGAGACCACCTGGGAACACCAGGTGCTGTAGACTTGGGAGAAGGACCCAGAAACCCACTCCCAAAAAACAATCAACCATTGAAAACCCTATGAATAGCAGAGAAGCACTATCAATAGTGTTTCACCTGTAGTATGTAAGGTCTCTATGAGTCAGACACTGATTTGAGAGCACTTAACGACAAGAAGAAGTCAGTAATCAAGTTTTGAGGAAAAGAAAAGCTTTGACTGTTGGAGATTATACACATTGTAAAGGAGAATAATTTCTGAATTGATGAACCAGACCTATAGGACACAAAATGTGCCCCTGCATACATATTTCAACTCAGTTCCACATCTGTAAAATGGGATATAGGAAAGATTATTAATATAAACAAGGTTCCCAGAGCCTCGACTGACATATAAAAGATACTAAATAGAGTATTCTGATTTTTTTATTTAAAAGAAAAGAAGAGATATTTCAACACAGAGCCTGAAACACAGTCAGGTATTTAATATTTATATCTGTGTATATGTACAAGGCCAGGAATGTTGAATTTGGTGTCTGCATCCACATCTTGAACCATCTATACTTCTTTGTCTTTAGTGTCCTCCTCTAATCACATTAGCCCCATTCTTTGCATCTCCTAGTCTTCTGTCTTGTATATTTCTCCACTCAAACTTTCATATTCACCCTACCCATTAGTTATCACCCCTAATCACAATTAGATTCTCCATAGCTACTTCTTTTGATCACGCCTGACAGAATTAATTCCTCTATGCCCAGGCTGGAGAAAATTTTCTTTTGTACTAATTTTTCAAATTTTCTTCTCATGTCTAGTCCTAAATGGATGTCGGAGCTAGATGACCACCTATCAGGTGATTCCTGAGTTAAACGGGATAGAGAAGAGCGGCAGATATCAGTTAGGATCCTTCCAAATTTAAGATTTCATAAAGTAACAGACTCTTTCAGTGGCATCTTATCCCCTTCTGGGCTCTCCAATGGAAGACAAATCTCAACTTCTCCCAATCCACAAGCAAGATGGAGCCAGTCATTTCAATCTGTGAAGGCATTTTAGTTCTGTGAGTGACTTACTAGGAGTGACTCTCCTGGCATTTTCATCATTTTAAATTGCCATTTGAATTTGTCTATTACTCTTTTTAATCTTTGCAAGTAATTTCTACTGCTTTGGAGATGTTTCCAAATTCTTTAATGATTTAAGGATCCTTAATCATATTTATCCATTGACCTCACTCTACCATAAGCTTCAGAGGCATCAATTTCTCTGACCTCATAGCTGGACACTGACCTGCCTATTCATCTCCAACTGACTCCTCAGTAGAATCCTCACCATTGATACTTCAACAGTTTTGCCTCTTTCCCAAAGCATTCAGTTCTTCCTTTATCACTATACACAGAGACAGTGATATATAATGCAAATGTAGAGAGAAGATTGAAAATATCCAGTTTGGCATAGTAGCTCTAAATTTATCTTAATCTTCTTATGTACAATTCCAAACAAAAAAAGTCATGGAGAGTGTCATGCTAGAAAGAAGGAAGAGAAACAAAAGATCCTTTCAGGAAATAGAAAGCACACCAATATTTCAAGACCCTCTGTGGCATGTCTGTTACTGTAGTTACTAAGGGAACAGTTGAGATCCAGGCAAAAAGGAGATAAAAGAGTCAAGGGCCAACTCACTAATCAATTACCAAATAAACCTACAGATTCCTCCTCTTTTCTATAATCCTTTTGACATACTGCATACTATTGTAGACTTAAAAGATCTGATGTGGATTCTGTTACAGGTTGAATTCTGCCCCCATTCTCAGCCCCACAAATTCACATTAAAGTCCTAATCTTCAGTGCCTCCAAATGTAACGTTATGTGGAAGCAGAGTAATTGCAGATGTTAGTAGTTAATACAAGGTCAGATTAGTCTTTATAAAAAGAGAAAATTTGGAGACAAACACACACAGAGAATGACATGTGAAAATGAAGGTAGAGATAGGGTGAAGCATCTACAAGCTAAGAATGCTAAAAACTGTCAAAAACCACCAAAAGCTTGAAAAGGGGCTGAGGGAATAGGTCAGCGATAGAGCACTGGCTTAGCCTGTGCAAAGCCTTGGTACAATGCCTAGTACCATCAAAAACAAACAAACAACCAAAAATAAAACAAAAACAGATTCTCCTTTATAGCCTCAACAACAACAAACAAACAAAAAACAGATTCTCCTTCCTAGTCTCAGAAGGAATCAGCCTGTTGACACCTTGACTTTGGACGTCTAGCCTCCAATACTGGGAGAAAATAAATTTCTGTTGTTTAAGCCACCTATTTGGAAACTGCGTTATGGTAGGCCTAGCAAATTAATAGAGTCCTAGCTCTCTAACTTTCTCATTTCTAAAGTAGGTATTATAATTCTTACTGCATCTTTGTCAAAAAGCAACAAATACATACAGTGAATACCAAATACCAGGAATTATTCTAAGTATTTCACACAGATTAACTCATTAAAGCCTCTCCCTCAATCCCTTAATATAGACAATATCACTCCTTTCTCATAACTGAGGAAATTGAAGCATGGAGTCATTAAGTTCATACCCAAATTCACACAGAAAGTGAAGAATACATAAACCTAAGCCTATAGCCATACTACCTTGGCATCTCATCTCGTCAGATCTCTCAAAAGGTAAGCAGGATCAGGCCTAGTTAGTCCTTTGATGGGAGACCACTGGGAATACTGGGTGCTGTAGGCTTGGGAGAAGGACTCAGCAGCCCATTCCCAAAATAATCAGCCATTGAAAACCTTATGAATAGCAGAGAAGCACTGACAAAGTGCCAGGCATGGTACAGTATTGGGAGTGTTTTACTCTGTTGTGCACAGGGCCACTATAAGTTGGACCCAACTCAGCTGCACCTAACAACAACAACAACAACAACAACAACGATGGGCAATCTGACCAACACTACTTATAAAATATCTTTGCAACCCATGAAGTTACCCTCAAATTAAAGAAGTTACCATCCTTTCATTTCCCTACTCAAAAGCCCGCTTCCTTTAGCAAAATGAACAATTCGTCCTTGAGGTCCTACATCTAGCTGTGGCCTACCTTTTTAATCTTGCCCCTCATTTTCTTTATATAGAAACTCTCCCTTCAGACTTACCTGTGCATTTTTGCTAAGCACAACTCCCATTTTTGTCCTGTATTCCCAGCGTTACTCTCTTTTATGGAATTCCATCTCTCTATCTGCTCCTCACTCAACCTGGTACTTTTCTCATTCAAAGAATTCAACTTCCTTTCATGATGGCTTCCCTGGCAAATCCACTGATAAGATGTCTCAATTCTTTGAGAATTCAGGGATGGTACTAGTCCTAAAGGTGCTTCTATCATCTTATAAGATGATAGAAAAAATAAAATATTTATACAAACCACTAAAATAAAAGTCAGTTTGCATGAGAATGATAAAGTACTGCTGAAAGTTACAGAAAAGAGTTACCACTGCTGACTGGTGAAGAAGGAAGGGTGCACTGAGGACCTTAAAAGTGCATCTGCATGGGGCCTTAAAAGGGGATCAGCTTTAACTGTCTCTACCTTACATTTATTACTAATTATATGCATACTGGTCTGCAGCCACAGCACCCTGGCATCCATTCTTACTTGATTGTGAAAGCTAAGCAGCATCAGCCTGGTTAGTCCTTGGATGGGAGACTGCCTGGGAATACCAGGTGCTGTAGGCTTGGGGAAGGAACCAGTAGTCCACTGCCCAAACAATCAGCCATTAAAAACCCTATGGATAACAGAGAAGCACTCATAATAGTGCCAGGCATGGCACAGTGTCTGTGAGTGTTTTGTTTGGTTGTACATAGGGTTACTATGAGTCAGGCTCAACTCAACAGCACCTAACGACAACAACAATGTTATAAGTGTCTACAGCCATACCACCTTGGCATCTGATCTAGTCAGATCTTGGACGCTAAGCAGGGTCAGGCCTGGTTAGTCATTGTATGGGAGACCGCCTGGGAACACCAGAAGCTGTAGGCTTGGGAGAAGGACCTGGCAAACCCCTCCCAAAAATCAATCTGCCATTGAAAACTCTATGAACAACAGAGAAGCACTGACAATAGTGTTTCCCCTGTTGTACAGAGAGTCACTATGAGTCAGATACCAACTTGACGGCACCTAACAACAACATAGGCTTGGGAGGGCTGGGATTTAGCTCAGTTGGTAGAGCACTGTGCTGCAGTCTCTGTGGTCCCGAGTTCAGTTCCCAGCACTGCAAAAATGGGGGAAGGACCTGGCGATCCACTCCCAAGGCAATCCCGAAACAGTCAGCCATTGAAAACCCTATGAGGGTCACTATGAGTCAGATACCTATCAACAACAACATAGGCTTGGGAAAAGGACCCAGCAGCCCACTCCCCAAACAATCATCCATTGAAAACTCTATAAATTGCACAGAAGCACTGACAATAGTGCCAGGCATGGTAGTGTTGAGAGTGTTCTGTTCTGTTGTATATAGGGTTGCTATGAGCTGGAGCCAACTCAATGGCACCTAACAAAAACAAAGTATGCACACTGAGTTAAAGTACAAGGTTATCTTGCTTTCTTACACCTACCATTTAAGTCCTTGGGGGATCCAGAAAGGATCTGAGGCAGCTCTCACTTGCTCAGGGATAAGCTGCTGGAAGTCAGAGTCTCAGTCATCTTTTTTTCCTATAATATCAAAAATCCTTGCTCACATGCAATATAGAACTTCAAAAAATACATGTAGAAAACAGTGAAAGAATATATGAAGAATAGAAGGGGGAGGCAAGGAAAAAGAATGCCATAAAGAGAGATAAGTGAATTCTCATAAATTTTATAAAAAGCCCTCTGAGATCCAGGACCATTCCATCCCAGCCCCCTCCTCTTCCTGAGCTTTGTTCCCTGGTTTATCTGCTTTCAATGCTTTCTCCCCTTATGGAATCCTTATGGATTTCCATAAAATCCTTTGAGGCCCATTTCATTCTCCCCCTCATAGTTGAGTATTCTCTCCCCTTGTCATTAGTCCAGATCTCTTCCTTCCTGCAATCCTACTGCATGCATTTGTTCTCATTAAGTTTCACACTCAGTTACCCTCCAACCAGATTTAACAGCTCTTCGGGGCTGAAAACCACATCATATTTACTTTGCATGCCTCCTCTGTTCCCGCCACCCAGACATCCCATCAAACACAAATGTGCCTAGCAAATACTTGCAGAATGACTAAGTCCTTTTAGTGTTCCTATGGTTCACATATAACATTCTTTCACCAGACTCTCCAAGTTCAAAAGTGCATTGGAAAATGCATCAAAGCATTCATTCCCAAGTCACACAGGTTTATCTCTTCCAAAACTTGCAGTCATTGAACCAAAAGTCAGAGGCTTCACCAAGAAGAAAAAAATAAAAAAGTGAAGCACACAAAGAAGGACCTGTAATATAACTACTCTAACACTGCTAGCTCAGCTCAACTTCTTCAAGCACAAGGTTTATCATTTTACTGCAATTTAGTAGTACAAATACTGCCATACATACTTTCCCCAAGAAAGAGATATTGGAAGTGGCCCAATAATCTCAAATTTGAAATATGAAACTTAACAAGTTGAGGTGAAATTGTACTTTTAAAGTTCCCACAGCAGAACTCAACTATTTTTCATTAATTTTTAACCAGAATAATTCTATGCAAGTTATATTAAGTCCAAAAACTGTAAAGGTGAAAAAAATCTTAGGATTCAGATAACAAGCTGACCTCAATTATACTAGTTTCTTTAGGGAAAAAAAGATGGATCTTAAGATTTCACACTGGTATTTAAGAAAAGATAAAATGAATTATTGCAAAAAAGCAATAATCATTCTTATTTTGTTCCCTATTCCTCCTGGGTTCTCATTAAAACCAACAGACTCTAATTTGTAGAATATTTCATGCAAACCTAGGGGAAGAAGAGAACAAGAAATAATCTCAAAACTAAAGGGCTCAGCGAAACGTATGCTAACCTAAGACAACTTTGAAGGTTTTCAATGATTCCAAGAAGTATTACATTTGAGAAAGGTAATTGTGGAAAGCATTTCAAAATTGCTTTAAAACTATAGGCTATAAAACTAAGTTGAAACACTTAATGCCAATTGTCTAAAACACTTTGTCGAGATCCAGTTTTTGTCATCCCTCAAGCCCACTGACCTAGTCTTACCTCAGAAGGCATTTTCCAACAACTTTATTGCATCAAAGTGAACCTGCTTTCAATATAATTGTATCTTAAATACAGTACTTCCTGATATTAATATTGAGGGGGAAAAAAAAAAACCAGAACCATTGGCCTGAAACCATGGGGCCAATTCTCTTGAAGATTATCTTCTTAAAAAAGTGAAACAAAATCCACATTGTTTCTAAAAATATCATTATTGCTTTTAACCATAAACACTGATACAAGAAGTTTGGTAGTTGAGAGAAGTTTCCAGAAACTTTTTCTGACATGGGTGACCTCCATATCTGACTATGTGACTGATAAAGGCCTTGTACATTCATGTGACCACTGAGATTCCTTCCCACTGCTGCCAGTCTGGATCTACCACAGAAATGGAGCAAGGAAAGGTAAAAGATATAAATGAAAGTCCAAGTGGAACAACCACAGTCTGGTGCCAAGTTGTTATTGTTTGTTTGTTTTAAGCTTTTAGAGGATAAAAGAGATATATGGATGGGGATCTAAGTTATAGCATGGGTAGTGATGGATTTAGTAATCCATTTGTGGCAGTCACTACACAATGTATATGGATATCAAATCAATCTTTGGCAATCAAATGTTTCATTAAATCTTTTTAAATATGAAGAAAAATGGTCTCTTTGAGGAAGAAAACAGATAAAGCATAGAGCAAAAAAAGTCTTGTAATATTTGCCTGAATGAAGGTTGAAGTAATCTTATATGATCAACATTTATTTAACTGGTCAATAAACACTTTTCTGTAACAAAAATGGTAAATAGAAACTGTAAAGGCAACTTTTATTTAATACATAAAACTGCCAGGACACAATAGAGCAAGCCTATAGTCCCAGCAACTTGAGAGCCTGAGGCAGGAGGATCACATGTTTGAAGACAGAGATGGCCTGTGCAACTAACACGTTGTCTCCAAATAAAAAATATAAAAGAGGCTGGAGGTACAGCTCAGTGGTACAGTACTTGCCTAGCATGCGTGAAGCACTGGGTTCAACCATCCAGTACCGAAATAAACAAATAAATAAATTGGTAAAACCAGCCATTTCTTCTACATTCATATAATAAAATCACTATTAATTTCTATGATTTTCAAGTTCAGATGAGCAGAAGTCATAGGAGTAAAGCCCCAAAAGACAAAGTCTAACATCCTTTCAAGATAATCTCATGTAGACTTATTCTAAACAGAGAAAGACTCAAAATTCTGTCACAAATCCATCCTAAAGGATAAAAACTTTCAGAAAAACTTCCCAGTCTTTAGCATAAATGCCACTGGATGCTTGCTTTATGTTGATTTCCATCTTCTTTTTCTTCAGGAAAGATGGAAAACAGCTGTTCAACATTCCCTTTCAGGCTTTTTCCTTCCTGCCAGCCCTATCCCCCTTGGGAGAAACATAAACACTGCAGGTGATTCCAAAATCCAGCCGGCCCCTGTGTGACTATCCATCAGGCTGGAGAGCACAGCCCCATTCAGACCTCCTGAAATGATGTCAGTAACCTGCAAAGGCCACAGGAAAGGTTTTTCCCAGATTCTGTGGAATTCTAGAAATCCATTGCTGGTCCTCAAGATATATTAGAACAACAAAAACAGCATAGCTCCAAGAAGGAAAGTATACAGTCAGCACTGTTTGCAAGATAAACCGTTTTCCTGCAGCCTAGCACCTTGATTCTCCACTCTAGGTGTTAGTGTTCAGTGCAACCTTGCATGGAATAGTTGTAAACTACTTAGTGACTTTTATCATGCAGTTCTTGAGTTAGATGTAATTTCTAGGTGTAGCATACTCCAACTGTAAAGAGTAGTCTGTAAACAAAAGTCAATTTCTAATCAGTTATTCTTCCAATGAGTAATTTATACTGCATTAATATCATAATCTGCAAATTACTACATTTCACACCAAAATATGAACAACCAACCCTAATGTCCCGTCCTACTTTAGGAACTGCTAACAAATACTCTCACTTTCCTTGCAATAGCCATTTAACAGCAACAGTAAAGTCAGTATACTGCCTACATAGTTTATCAATAAAAACATTATAGACTCACAAGCATGGTGAGCCTGTTTCGTTTACAAATTCCTTTAAAGAGTTATGAAATGCTGATTCAGCTTTTTTGTGGTATAACTTCTGCACATGCATTAAATGCCACTGTTTGTTGCATGAGGAAAATGTAAGTGACTGACTTAATCAACAAACACAAACTACCCTATGGCATGTGTGTATGTAATGAATATTTCAAATGGAAAGATTCAAATGACAGTCTTTTAAACCAACTCTGGGCCTATTCAATTTTTATTAAAAGAGTATTAATGTTAACTTACACACACACTGGGGATTTTAATATGATTATTCTACTGTATTTAACAATAATTGGGAAGAAGAGAGGTTTTGTTTCAGTTTGGCTTTGGCATGCATACACATATATTCTGTAGCAGACTCTTTCTGACCCTTGTCTAGGACAAAGTAGATGGACACAAATAATCCATAAAGGATATGTCACATACATGTAATTAAAACTGAACTGCATATGTCTTCTGTTATATTTTTTATACCAAGGCTACACTTACCTAGTGATTGTAACTATTCTCAAATATAAAATGCCAAACTGTGCTATTTATCAGTACTGCCTACAGCTTCTACATATTACTGAACAGGAAAGTTCTGTTCTTTCAGAAACTGTCTGTTAATATTTGATAGCAACACCCAAGATTGTGTTCATAGAATATTCCAAAGGAGTTGAAACAAACAGAAGAAAATTTAGTGATAATCGTAATACACATTAACATTCATGTTATTCTGAATTAAGGACTGAACAAACTACTCCATTCAAGAAATAAACAGATACCTTCCACAATCTTTTCTTCTTTTTCCAAATTAAAATCATTGCCTTTCTCCTCTTTGGTCTCTAACAGGCTCTGTGAACACTGTTCCTCCAGTATATTTATGCTTCCCTGGGCATCTGAATGAGGATCTGGAATCCACACCCTCAACAGGCTGCAGCTTGCCTACATATGGCAGAAGTTAGCAATACTATTGGTAAAGCACCAAGGATGGGAAAAGACCGAAGCCAGTTAATGAGAACTGAGCAATCAGCCTAGGGCTCTGTAGAAATCAGAAGAGCCTCCAAGATAGAATTCTTACAAGGCTGGAGAAGAGAGAGAGAGAGGAGTGGAAGAGGAGGGGCTTGTGGAAAGAGCGTCTGTAAACAGCCAACTGCAGAACCCTGAGAAGCACATAAACATTCTAGGGGCCTGACAGTTCATGGATAGTAGGGAGTAATAAAAGGAATAATAAAGCAGATCTATAGGAGAATGAAATAGAAAGTCTTTAATAATATGAATTTGGAGTCACAAAGGAGAAAAGTAGCATCAAATGCTTAATTTGTTACTCTTATTTAAAGTATGCCACTAATTACTTGGAAAATTATCAACAAAGTGTCTTACCATCAATATTTCCATTTCCATACCCCTAAAGTGAAGATAAGACATCTGCTCCACATTACTATTTCCACTAAGCTAAAATATGAAAACACTAGGATTCTTTGGGAAAAAAATGAAAAAGTACTAGACAATTTGAAAATGCAAGTGTTCATGTAGCTTTCTGACCTATCAGGGATTTTCCAACTACCTAAAAGCTTATGAATTTATAGACAATAGTTTTTATTAATACTAATAACCCTTGTTTATCCCATTTCCCCAATATCTTCTGTTTCTCTTCTGCTGTAATTCTTTTCTAAAACATTTCACCATCAGCTAACTAAATCACCCTTCTATAACTGTTGTTGTTGTTAGGTGACCTGGACTCGGTGTCCAACTCATAGCAACACTTCTTACAACAGGTGAAACAACTATTTTCAGTGCTTCTCTGCTATTCATAGGGTTTTCAATGGCTGTTTTCTGGAAGTGGATTGCCGGGTCCTTCTCCCAAACACCTGGTATCCCCAGGTAGTCTCCCATCCAAGTAGTAACCAAGCCCAACCCTGCTTAGCTTCCAAGATCTGACGGGATCAGACGCTACAGTGGTACAGATGTAGCCCTTCTATAACTAGAAGTTGTGAAATACTAAAGTCAGAGGATCAGAATTTGGGATTACATTTACTTAAGAACAGAAAGATGTTCTTTAAAAATCAATTATTTCAATTAAAAATAGCATCCATTTAATGCAAAGTTTAATTTTTGAAATGGATTTTCCAATTAGAATTGGACAGCAGAGTTGAGAAGACTTTTTGAAACACTATTTCTAATTATGCTGGGATTTAGCTCAGTGGGTAGAGTGCTGAGCTGCAGTCTCTGAGGTCCCGAGTTCAATTCCCAGCACCACAGAAATGGGAGAAGGACCTGGCAATCCACTCCCAAGGCTCAGCCATTGAAAACCCTATGAGGGGTCACTATGAGTCAGATACCGACTGGATGGCACCTAACAACAACAACACCAATTTCTAATTACTGCTATTGTCAAACAGAAACATGGATCAGTACCTCAGAAAGGAGTCTGGGATTCTTCTCACTTCTACTTCCCATTCTGCCATTAATTCACCGTAAGAATTTCATGGGAAAATAATTTCTCTTTTTGGTACTCTGGGCTTAGACACTAGCCTCATTCCCACGTTAGGCACCCACTCCAGGTCTACAGAATTTTGTTGTGCCATCCAAACATCTAGTAATTTGATGGCCCCCAGAGAATTTAATTCTATAAATCACTATAAGTGAAGATAATATAATTCTAAGATGAGGAAACCTTAAGACATTGGATGTAGTAATAAGAACTGTCCTGTTCTTTGCTCCAACTTATTCTTTCAGTAGTGTTACTGGACATAGAAACCACTGAGGTACCTTACCCACTTATGAAAAGTCCAGCCCCTCTCAGTAAAATAGGATAATACATCTTCTGTGGAGTTTGTTATATTACAAGTTCTTATTCTCCCCCAAAGGCTACGACAAACATAACCTAGGACAATTATTTATGTACAGGGTTCTGGGGGTGGTGAAAAAGTATATTTATTACATTTAGGATTCAAACATCCTATTGGCTTGTTGTTGTTGTTAGGTGCCGTCGAGTCGGTATCCGACTCATAGCGACCCTCAGAGGGTTTTCAATGGCTGACTGTTTCGGGATTGCCTTGGGAGTGGATTGCCAGGTCCTTCTCCCACTTTTGCGGTACTGGGAATTGAACTCGGGACCTCAGAGACTGCAGTGCAGCGCTCTACCAACTGAGCCAAATCCTATTGGCTATGTAATACTTAATATATGCTGCCACTACACAATACTCATCTTTTGCTAATGTTTTGCTAATTTCTTTGCCCCTTTTGAAAACAAACATTGCTGATATATTAAAACCCAAATTTAAATACTTTACCTTCCTTTTTTCCCTCCAGTCATTTATTGAAATCATAATATCAAGAATTGTGTAATTTCTCTCATGCCACATGATGACAAATACAAATAGCAAAATATTCTATAATGTTAAGAAACATATAAACAAAATTTTAATTATTTCATTGCAGAATGCATTTTCATCCATGATCTTAAAACACTTTCTCAGAGATTAAAATAAAAGATTTTCATAATGACATACTAGAAAACATCTGTGAAGCTAAGAACTTTGCCTCAGGGCTATGACCACTGGGTCTTCCCACCGCAGCACTACATGATATTGGACCAGATGCACGACAAATTTCTTTGAAATGCACTGTAGTAACTTATTTGTGAACCACTTTTATAAATAATAAAGTAGATCAACAAACAGTCATTAGGATGGAACTGACTTCACTTGGCAAACCTAGCTGACTTCTTACCTAGTGTTTTCCCTCCACTAGGCCCCCACCTCAGAGAGAGGAACTTGAAAGTCTTTACTCAGCATGACTGGGAATGGAACCTAAAAACCCCACCATGCAAAGGCCTATATTGTGTTCTGCTGCAAATTTCCCTCTTTGTCAAAGTTATTTTTTTCAATAATTCCTTTTACTGTGTGACTATCATTTTTTTAATCTGAATGTTAAGTACCTTATAGGCCACTGTTTTTATTTAACTAAAACTTGATGAAACTGATACTGCCATCATATACCAGTCAACGAAAACTATTCTGATTTTTAAACTCCCGGGTGTCTTCTCCTTTTCTACATTTGTACCTCCAAGAGAGCTAGGGCTGTTTCTTATGTACCTATCTGTCCCCTTAGTTACCAGCACTGGCACTTTTTACTAAATCCACACACAGGGGTCACACAGGTGATAAAGGTATCAAATTCAATCTGTTCTTCAATTTTACTAAATCAGATCTTACTACACAGTTCACAAAAGGGTCTGTATAGTGACCTCAAAGGAGAAAAGTAACACATGAAAAAAATACTCAGATAATCCTGTATTTTATTTCTTCCACACACATCACATTTTTGGGATCTGAACCATACATAAAAATATGTATCGTCATATTTCATTTCATTGAGATTATCATTTATTATGTATTGGATAGTTATGTTACATATGGTCAAAAACTGTAGAAAAGGCAATTCTTGAAAAAGTAGATTCTATAATGTGAAAAATACTGAAAGTATGTCTAAGCGAGAAAGTCCATTCTCAAATTTAATGTAACATTAAGCCATGATGAATGAAAACATTTTAAAAAGACCTTTACTTCACAAAGTTCCCTAGAAACTTAACGTGCCATTTCCAAACCTAAAGAATTCCGGGTAAATGAGGTTCATCTCCTGCACTGAGGCAAGAGATTGGGTTTCAGCACGAACGCCAGCCGGCCTAAGCAAAGGCTATTGCCTTGAAAGAAAGATGAAAACGAAAAAGTTTTCAGGTCACAAACTTAGTTCGGATTCCGGTCGAGACAGAGCCTGAGCCCATGTGGCATCGCTTACAGCTCTCCCCAGTGAGTGAGCCAAGCTCCTTGCCCTGGGGCTGCCTCGAGGGTGAGGTTTACCCACAATTTCTCTAAGAGTCGGCGGAGCCAAGGAGCTCTGGACCCCAGAGTCTGAGCTAGGCTCCGGACGTGCTTCCTCCGTGTCTGCGACCCCAAAGTCGGACCTGCCAGCGCTGGGATGGGCGCACACGACCCCCACCCCACCCCCACCTCCGACTAGCTGGGGTTCGGAGAGAAAAGGGGGCGCAAGGCTGCGCCACCCAACTCGGCGAAGGAAGCCGATACCCGTGGGCCCTCCAGGAGATCGCGGCTGGACCGACGGCCCCGACGCCCCGATAACGATCTCGGGGTTCTTATGGGGCTCCAGGCTTGAGGGAACTGAAAGCTGCTCCCCCGGGGAAGCCCACGCCTTGGGCGCCTCCAGTAGCCCTGCGGAACCGGCCCGGGCGCGCAGCCCGTGGCGCTTGGCGCTCAGCGGAGGACGTGGCTCCGGTTCCCCGCGGCGCGCCAGCCCCGCAGGCGACGCGCCCCAGAATCTGGGGATTAAAAAAAAAAAAAAAAAAAAAAAAGACAGTTGCGCCGCGCTGGGTCCAACGCGGTGCCCGCCACGCGCCCGATCGCCCTCGCTCGCCCCTCTGCTCACCGCTTTCTGCAGCGGCTCTGTCCTCCCGGGGGTTGCTTCCTCAGCCTCCGTTACCGCTCCAGGGCGCCCGGGCCCCTGGCCCCTCGGAGCCGAGCCCTCAGCACGCCCGTCGCGCCATGGGTGCGGGTGGGCGCCGCGCCCCGGGATGCGCCGCTGCAGCCTCGGGTGGCGCTGTGCGATCCCGGCCGGCGCGGGCGGGTGGGGTGTGAGCGAAAGGGGCGGAGGGCGGGACGCCGCAGGGCTGAGGCTCGGCTGCCGAGAGGAGGAAACCGCAACGTCACTAGAGCAGGGGGAGGCGAGGATGGGGAAGGGGAAACTGGGACCCCCCTCCCCCGGCTGAACCCCGACCTCCGGCCCGCCCCGCTCTCCTCCTTTCTCGGGACTCGCAGCGCAGAGCTGTGCTCGGCCTTCCCCGCCGCTCGGGCCCTGACTCCACGCACCCCTGCCTGCCAGGCCTCTTTAGCTCTAACTTTCTCATGACCCACGCGCTTCAGGTTCCACTCTAGAGTTGCACCCAAAGGAAAGAACTTCTGGAAGCCTGGGGGGTGGGGGTAGCTGATGCTTCAGTAAAGCTCTGGGAGAGGAAAACTTGAAGACTCCTCTTACCAATGCCCACTCCCCTCTGCCTCCAAAACAGTTACCCGCCCTTTTCTCCTGAATTTGGTTTTACTCCCAAAGAGAAGGGAGGAAATTGCTTACAGAAGCAGTTCTCACCTGGCCTGTACCAACAAATGCACTGAATCACAAAGCACTGAACCCTGAAAACTGAACAGATTTTAATCACAAAAGATAAAGCTTTAGGAGCGGAGGAGATTTCATTTATCTCACAGGCGTGTGTGTGCGTCCCAGAGAGAGAGAGAGAGAGAGAGAGAGAGAGAGAGAGAGAGAGAGAGAGAGGAAGGAAAGGAAAGAAAGAAGGAAGGAAGGGAAGGGAGGGAGGGAAGGAAGGAAGGAAGGAAGGAAGGTTGGTTCCTCATCCACCCAAGTTCCTAAAGTGAAGCATTTGCAACCTTAGTAGTCATAGCCTCTAAAAAGTTCCCTTCTGGGCCTTAAAAGCAGCCACTAAGGACAAAGGATTTCTAGGAAAAAATTGTGGATTTTGCATATAAGAGAGATTCCTCTCAAACATATCAAGTTGAGATATTGTTAAATTTTTAAAATGTTCAATCATCTAAACCACTGATTTGCACAACTTCTGATGTTTTAGAGATGACATGTGGAGGGGAGAAGGGGCTCTGGAATTTAGAACTCGCTCTAATATGATTCCAAACCTTATTTTGCAATTTACTGTGGGCCTTGGAAAGCTAAGTCAACTTTAGAACCTCAGTGTTCTCATCTATAGTGTTGTTGTTGTTCGGTGCCGTCGAGTCGGTATCCGACTCATAGCGACCCTCTGTACACCAGAGGAAACACTATTGTCAGTGCTTCTCTGCTGTGCATAGGGTTTTCAATGGCAGAATGATTTTTTGGGGGAGGGGGTTGCCAGGTCCTTCTCCCAAGCCTACAGCTTCTGGTGTTCCCAGGTGGTCTCCCATCCAGGTACTAACCAGGCCTGACCCTGCTTAGCTTCTGAGATCTGTGGGGATCGGATGCCACAGGGCTATGGCTGCAGGCAATCTATAGTGTAGAGATAAAATATCCACTGAGCAGGCTAATATTTATTGAAAGTTTACTATATGCCAGGCACTGTGCTGAGATTTACATGTATTAATAATTAGGAGAAATTGTCTAAGTGCATGTTATGTGCTGACTGTGACTCATAGCCACCTTCATAGGATTTTCAATGGTTGATTGTTTTGGGGATGTCTCTGGAGTGGATTGCCATGTCCTTCTCCCATTTTTGTGGTGCTGGGGGTCGAACCCGGGTCCATGTGTTAATTTCTGTTTATCTTCTCAAATTTGAAAGCTATCTTAGAAAAAATATCTGGCTTAATTTAACTTCCCAACAAGTAATCTAGTCATCTACAGTCATACTACCCTAGTACTAATCTTGGAAACTAAGCAGGGTCCAGTCTTGTTAGTACTTGGATGGGAGACAGCCTGGAAATACTGAGTGGACCCGGCAGCCCGTTCCCAATACAATCAGCCATTAAAAACCCTATGAGTAGCAGAGAAGCATGGACAACAGTGCAGGGCTTGGCATAGTGTCTGGTAGTGTTTCCTGTCTTACATAGGGTTGGACTCGACAACAACAATAATCTATGCAGTGATTCTCCAACCTAAAACCTGAGAATCATTAGGGGAGCTTTAATAAATTCATTTTAATGGGACGCCCACACCAGGCCAATAAATCAGAACCTCAGTTAAGGTCTAAGCACCAGCATCAGTGGTTTAAAATCTCTTCCCAGGTAATTATAATGTGCAATCAAGATTGAGAATTCCTTAAAGGAAGAAGTGTCACTCCCATTTGCTTCCCTTTGCCCCCTAATTTTACCTTTGTTTGACCTGGAAGTCTGTCTCTGCATGACATCCACTTTTTGCAAAGACCCCCTACGTCACCTTCAGTATTATTATTATTATTATTATTATTATTATTATTATTATTAGTCATTGTTGTTGTTAGGTGCCCTCGAGTCAGGTCCCAGTCATAGCAATCCTATGCACACTCCCCAACACTGTGCCATGCCCAGCACTATTGTCAGTGCTTCTCTGCTATTCATAGGGTTTTCAATGGCTGATTGTTTGGGGAGTGAGTTGCCAGGTCCTTCTTCCAGTCTGCTGGACAACACCTGGTATTCCCAGGCAGTCTCCCATCCGAGGACTAATCAGGCTGATCCTGGTTAGCTTCCAATATCAGGCAGGATCAGATGCCAGGTTCTGCCTTCTGGAGTCTGCAGCACACATCTAGCCTTGATTCCACAGGAGAATGCTTCAATTTGCCTGAGCGTATACTCACCTTTAGCTGGGATTTAGCTCAGTTGGTAGAGTGTGGCCCTGTACTCTCTGAGGCCCTGGATTTGATTCTCAGAGAAGGACCTGGCAACTCACTTTTGAAACAGTCCTGAAAGAATCTGCCATTGAAAACCCTATGAACAGCAGAGAAGCACTGACAATAATGCTGGGCATGGCACATTGTTGGGAGTGTTTCATTCTGTTTCATTCTGTACATAGGGTCACTATGAGTTGGACCCAATTCGAAGGCACCTAACAACAACAATAAATTAGTCCTTTTCTTTTAGCTTGATGATATTCTGGGTATTAGTGACATAACTGAGTAATTCTACCTCCTATTTTACGCCCTCTCCAACCCCAGTCTATATTCTATGTCATCATTAGGATCTCATTCTCAGGCACTTTCCAATGCCAGTTGACAATAAATTTGAATGCTGTTACTGAATATTCTCGTCAATTGATGACCCATGTTACTGAATCATATTTTCTTCCCTTGTCCCAGGGCAGTAAGCTAGTATGCATGGGTGATGGCACTTATATAGAAATCAAAAAAGGGAACCCCACCCTTGCCCCAGTGGAAAGATTAGGGAAAAAAATGACCACTTCTTCCCATATGCAGCTGCAAACATAAGCAGATGTGGTTTCTCTGTTAAATGTCCTTGCTTCAGTGGTATAACAACATTGTCCAAAAAAAAAAAAAAAAAAAGAGGAAATGACTACTTAGTGAATTCTTGTTAATGTCTATTAAATTCCTTTTTTCTGTGATGGTTCAAGCTGAAAGTCCTTATTGGTAAATTATTCTTGCTGATATGTAAATTTTCTAGACATGAGAATTTAAACGTTAAAAACCTAGGTTATTTTCTTACAAGTTCTTTATCTCTCTTAGTTTTCAGTTAACTCTTTTAGTTTAATGTTTGAGTTATGGAGTTTTGTTCTTTCATTGAATAAAAGACAACAGAAAGGAGAATTATTTCTGTTCTGACATCCATTTATATCAAGCAGAGGCATATCGTCCATGTTCTTATTTGATATATCTGCAGCCACACCACCACGGCAACAGATCCCATCAGATCTCGGAAGCTAAGCAGAGTCAAACCTAGTTAGTACTTGGATGGGAAACCACCTGGAAAAACCAGATGCTGCAGGCTTGGGCTGGTAACCCACCTCTCCCAAAAAATCAGCCATTGAAAACATTAGGGATAGTAGAGAAGCACTGACAATAGTGCTGGGCATGGCACTGTGTTAGGTAGTGTTTTATCTATTGTACATGGGGTTGCTATGAGTTGGTCCCAACTCCACAGCACCTAGCAACAACAACATACTTGGCAAGTGCTCTACCATTGAGATGCACCCCCAGCCACCTTTTTATTTTGTATCTTGAGACAGGGTCCAAGTTACACAGGCTTCCTTTGGCCTCACACTTGCAATTCTCCTACCTCCTCCTCCTAAGTTGTTGGGATCACAAGCATGTACCACAGAACCCAACTTATTTTGAACAAATTATTTTAAAATGTGTTTTTTTTGTGTTGTCCTAAGTTTATTCTTCGTATTAGAATAACGGACCCTATTACAAGGTTGTTACAGGTACATGGTCTTTGTTCAACTGTTGAATTTAATTCCCTCAATTAAGCTTGAATCTCCCCTATGACTTTGCTTATCAGTCAGTGGTCTACACTGTACAAGTGCTTCACTCCTTGAAACACTTTTTCCCCCTCAGGTCAAAATTACATTATTTGTAAAACTGCCTTACCCAATCCCTGGATGTTCTTTCTTCCTTGGGTCACTAAAGCAGTGTGATCATTTTGGTTTATTCAAGCCATCTTGCCCTCTAGTTTAAGTTACTCAGTGAAGATGTTTTTGAGATTCCCCTCCCACTTCTGAGCATTTGGCCCTCGCCAGACAACCACCAGAGGCTTCTCCAGCTTTCCTCACTCAAGCTGGCTTTTCTAGCCCTGACCTGTTCTGTGGCTACTGCTTCATCCCATATGACTCAAGCTTCCTGAGCTTAGTTTTCATCATTAAAACAAAATGAAACATCTATCTACATTCCTAATCATAACTGACTTTCACTGCCACCCCAAGCTATAATTAGAGATTTTTATATGTAATTCTCCTTCAGGTACATATTTCCTAGCCTCACAATCTTCAGACAGATGATTTAGTATGCCAGGCTGGTATATATGTATCTTATTTTATCCTCACAGGCACTGATGTCTACATTCTGCCATATGACCAATGAATTACATTCACCAAGACAGCAGTAAACATGTACCTGTAACAGCCCTGGAATCTAGGCTAAATCAAGAATAAAGTTGTTGTTACCTGCTATTGAGTCAGGTCCAACTCAGTGAAACTATATACAACAGAACAAAACACTACCAAACACTGTGCCATGAACATGATCTTTTATGTTTGAGGCCACTTTTGCCACCACTATATTTCTTCTCATTTAGACTCATGCAATATCAGCAAAAGGAGATTACAGGGGCTTTACTCCATTCTTTTTATTAAGGTCAACTCTACTTTGAAGAGGCAATTTTCCCTCAGTCAATTCTTGAATGCCTTTTAGCCTGGGCCGGAGGCAGGAAGGTATTTTCTGGCACCATATCTGACAGTGCTTCTCTGCTATTCATAGGGATTTCAATGGCTAATTGTTTAGGGAGTGGGCTGCTGAGTCTTTCTCTCTATTCTATCTTAGCCTCAGCTGAAACCTGTCCACCACAGGTGACCCTGCTGGTTATCTGTAATACTGGTGGTATAGCTTTCAGCATCACAGTAACACATAAACCCCCACAGTATGGCAAACTGACAGACAATTGGATCTTCATTCTAGAAACACTTAAGTCAGAATTCCCTGGGACAAGATAGGCCATTCATGTACTTTAGGTACTCCCAGGTGATGCTACTAGGAAGGCTGGGGTTAGAGTTACTATTCCAAATAGTGCCAGAGTAACTCTTTATCTTCCATGAATACTTCAGCACATTATCCCATAAGACAGTAAATATCAATGATGATTTTTTATAATTTCAGAGAGCAGTACTATAATTTTGAAGGTGTTTGAAACATGGTTAGTAGTTTATAATACATCATAAGGTGATATAAAATCATCCTTTTCAAAAGTCAGTTGTGAATGAATGGAGAACAGCATCCCACTGAGTCCAACACTTGAAATGTAGATAAGATTTTAGGTATGAAAAGTTAGTTTATGCCAAATGGTTTAAAAAAAAGAGGCTGGGTCAATGCCAGATATAGTCAGATATGGTGCCAGATAATGAGCCTCCTAAGTTATAAGGCACTCAAAAGATGACTGGGACAACCTTCCTCAAAGTAGGGTTGACCTTAATGAGAAGAATGAATAAAACCCCTGGGGACCTCCATTTGCTGATGTAGCACAACTCAAAATGAGAAGAAATAAGTGTAGACATACATTAATAATTGGAACTTGGAATGTACATACAATGAATCTAGGAAAATTAGAAATTGTCAAAAGAGAAATGAAACACATAAACATCAGTATCCTAGGTATCAGTGGGTTAAAATGGACTGGTATTGGCCCTTTTGAATCATATAATCACATGGTGTACTATGTTGGTAATGACAACAAATTGGGGTTGCATTCATCATCAAAAAGGACAACTCAAGATCTGTCCTGAAGTACAATGCTGTCAGTGATAGAATAATATCCATATGTCTACAAGGAAGGCGAGTTAATATAACTGTTACTCAAATTTACACATAAACCACTAACACCACAAAAGAAGAAATGGAAGATTTATTTTTACCAGTTTCTGTAGTCTGAAATTGATCCAATATGTAATCAGTATGCACTGATAATTACTGTGATTGGAATGCAAAAGTTGGAAATAAAGAAGAATCAGTAGTTGGAAAATATGGCCTTGATGACAGAAATGATGCTGGAAATCACATGATAGAATTTTATTAAATCAAAGATGTTTTTTACTGCATGTACAGTTTTTCACCAACATAAATGACAACTATACACATGAAACTCACCAAATGGAATAGGCAGGAATCAAATTGACTACAATGTGGAAAGAGAAATGGAAAACCTCAATATCAGGTGTCAGAACCTCAATATCAGATGTCAGAAAGTAAAAGCTTATTAAAACAACAGAGAAAAACGAAATAACCAGGTCACATGTCAAAAGACTCCGAAACTTTCCCATGAATGATGAGTAGCTAAAGTTAAAGAAAGACATGACAAAGTTAAAGAATTAAACAGAAGATCCCCAAGGGCAGCTCAAGAAGACAAAATCAAATATTATAATGGTATGTACAAAGAGCTGGAGATAGAAAACCAAAAAGGAAGAACACTATTTTTCTCAAGCATAAAGAATTGAAGAAAAAATTCAAGTCTCAAGTGGCAATAGTGAAGGATTCTACTGGGAAAATATTTAAAAATGCAGGAAACATAAGAAATAGATGGAAGGAATAAATAGTCATCATACTAAAAGAATTGGTGGATGATCAACCATTTCAAGAGATTGCATATGATCAGGAACTAATAATACTGAAGGAAGAAGTAGAAGCTGCCTTGAAGGCATTGGAAAAACATAAGGCTCTAGGGATTGATGTAATATCAATTGAGATCTTTCAACAAACAGATGAAGCACTGGAGGTGCTCACTTGTCTATGTCAAGAGATTTGGAAAACACCTACCTGGCCATGTGATTGGAAGAGATTCATATTTGTGCCTATTCTCAAGAAAGGGGATCCAACTGAATGCATAAATTATCAAATGATATTAATATCACACACAAGAGAGATTTTGCTAAAGATTATTCAGACTACAGCAGTATATTAACGGAACTGTTGGAAAACAAGTCAGATTTAGAAGAGGGAATGGAACCAAGGACATCGTTGCTGATGTCAGATGGATTTTGGCTGAGAGCAGAGAATGCCAAAAAGATGTCTGTCTATGTTTTATTTACTACGAATGGCATTTGATTGTGTGGATCATAACAAATTATGGATAACATTGCAAGGAATGGGAATACCAGAGCACTTAATTGTACCCTTGAGTAATCTGTACATTGAACAAGGAGACAGTCATTTGAACAGAACAAGGAAATGCTGCTTGGTTTAAAATCAGGAAAGGTATGTGTAAGGGATGTATCCTTTCACTGTACCTCTTTAATCTCTATGCTAAGCAAATAATCTGAGAAGCTGGACTTTATGAAGAAAAATACAGCATCATGATTGGAGGAAGACTCATTAACCACCTGCATTATGCAGATGAATTAATGTCAAATTAGTCCATCTACTCAAAAATTCAAGCTTCCTGAAAGTGAAGAGGATTTGAAACATTTGAAACAAATCCTGCTTCCTGAAAGTGAAGAGGATTTGAAACATTTACTGATGATGATCAACAAATACGCCTTCAGTATGGCTTGCACTTCAACATCAATAGAATAAAAATCTTTACAACTGGGTCAGTATGCAACTTCATGAAAAATGGAGAAAAGATTGAGGTTGTCGAAGATTTTGCTTTACTTGGTTCTACAATCAACACCCATGGAAGCAGCAGTCAAGAAATCAAAAGACACATTGCATTGGGAAAATCTGTTGCAACAAACCTCTTTAAGAAGTATTGAAAAGTAAAGATGTCACATTGGAAACAAAGGCGCACCTGACTTATGCCATGGTATTTTCTGCCACATCATATGCTTGTGAGAGCTGGACATTGGATAAAGGATACAGGAGAAGAAATGATGCTTTCAAATTATGGTGCTGGAGATGAATATTGAATATACTATGGACTGCCAAAGGAACCAGTAGGTCTGTCCTAGAAGAAATGCAACCAGAATGCTCCTTGGAGGTAAGGATGGCTAGACTTCAACTTATGTATTTTGGACATGTAGTCAGGAGGGATCAATCTCTAGAGAAGGAAGTCATATTTGAGAGTGGCAGGTCAGGAAAAAAAAAAAAAAGGAATACCCCCAACTAGATGGATTGATGGGCTGGGATTTAACTTAGTTGGTAGAGTGCCGCCACTTAGCAGTCTCTGAGGTACCAAGTTCAATTCCCAGCACCACAAAAATGGGAGAAGGATTTGGCAATCCACTCCTGAGGCAATCCCGAAGCAGTCAGCCATTGAAAACCCTATAAGGGTCGCTATGAGTCAGACACGACTCGATGACACCCAACAACAACAACAACAACAACAACAACAACAGATGGATTGATACAGTGTCTGCCACAATGGGCTGAAACATAAAAAAGATTGTGTTCATGATGCAGTGTCAGTTTGTGTTTCATACTGCTGTACATGGTCACTAGGAGTTGGTCCAACTTGAGGGCACCTATAAACAACAGCATAGGCCACTGATTCCTACATTAGTTTGTGCATTTGCATCACCTAGGAAATTTTTAAGCTTTTAATCCTTAATCCTTTAATCCCTGGGATAGGATCCCAGGGATTCTAATTTAATTATTGCAGGATGCACAATTTAAGCAAGCTTTAAAGCTCTGAAGGTGAGTCTAATCTAAGAACCACTGGTGTGGAAGGTCTCTAAGAGTCTTTGCAGTCTAAAACAGTATAATTTTAATAAAATGACATCTAATATACATAATATAATACAATATATAATCTAGATTATATACATCAGGAGGATGGCAGAGTAGATTTTTATATTTTGTAGCTCCACATACAATTCATATATATTATTAGTACCTTTTCCTTAATCACTTTATGATATCATCATTAAGCAATAATTTTTTGAGAATTACTATTTGATGCTACATTTACTGGGAATATGCTTTCTTATTCTTCAATAAAAATCAAAGACATATTTGAAGGCCAGTGTCTTTCCATCAGATAAGACTAAGTAAGATTTTGGAAACAGATCTTTTTGAGATTTTTTAAAGAGCATTACAAATTCAGGGTCCAGAAGTAATTATTTAAAAAACAAACACAATATATTTATTTTGTAAATCTCAAGAAAGTATATTTGACCATATAAATAAGGAACTAACAATATTTCTTAATATTAAAGCTTACACTCAGAGTTATATAATTCAAAATCCCTTTTGATTCCAGTATATAAATGACTCTGATAAAAATGGCCTTTTCTTCCAGAATTTATAATAGTTGAAGGCAAATAACATTTTAAAAGAACTCAAATCACTGGACCTCTGACAAGTAAATTTAATTATATTTTCAGCACAAATGTTAGCAGATAAAAGTGGAAAACTCAACCCCCTGATATTTTTTTCTTCTCTGAGGCACATGAGCATTTGAATACTTCAAACTCATTATAGAAGAACAAGTAACTGATGCATAAAAACAAAACAAAAAATCATCCTTAATATTTTGGAGCTTCATAGGAGAGTTATTAAGAACAGTATTTAAATATTTGGCATAATCATAATTCTGTTCTAATGAGGCGAAGGTGGAAAACTTTTCTAAAACATATGCACATACTAAGTACCCATACTAATGATCCAAAGTAACTGGGGGAATTAATGTCAAATTAGTCCATCTACTCAAAAATTCAAGCTTTATCAGAAGGATATGATGACACTTTTGTTTATAAGTCCTTCAAAAACTAGCCTTCAAATATTTTCCCCATCTTTCAATAAGTGAACATTACCATAGAAATTACAAATATTAGAATATGTGCTAAGATGTGACTTTCTTTCCATGTGCAGATACAAGACAACATTTCTCCTCTGTAAGCAAATTTATAAGTAAACCAAAATCTACTGGGGAATCATTCAGAAATAACGTTGCCTTATTGTCTTTGTTGGTTTTGTGTTGATATAACAAAATACCTGAGGCTGACACTTTATTATAAAGAAAAGAATTTTGCTTAGCCAGATTCTGGAGGTTCACAAGTGTGATGGCCACCATCTTCTGGGCTGTAGCAAGGTCCTCACATGGGATGGCAGCACAATGGCAGAAGCATATGTGGAAGAGGGAGATTATGTGACAAGGAAGCAAGCAAGGGATCAGGGAGAAGCCAAGGTTGTTATTTTTGTAACAACCTGTCCTCTCAGGAGCTAACTCACTTCTGAAGGACTCATCCCACTTTGAGAGACCATCATTAATCCATTCATGAAGGTGGAACCCCTAGTGACCTAAGTCCCTTCCATTAGCCCCACCTCCTAAGAGTTCCATCCCCTTAACATGGACACACTAGAGACCAAGCTTCCAGCACATGAGCTTTTAGGGGACACCCTCAAACTATTTCTAAATCTTAGCACATAGGAATTGTGCTTTCATTGCATCTTACTGAGAGTGGCTCAGTAGCATCCAGTGCAAGAGTCCTTACAAGTCAACAGATGCTATTTTACGAATAAAACAAGCAACATGAACACTTAGAACCACAGAAGAGCTGAGATTAACACATGTGTGGAGATAAAAGGAGGTATTATGGAATCCCAATTTGTAATAATATTGGAGAACTCTCATCTGTTTCCACTTAGCCACATCACCTGTCTTATATACTATGCTGAAAGAAAAGCTGTGTATTGCAGTTTCTGTTCTGAGTGTGAAAGAATAGTATTAACTTTTTTATGTCCCCATCTGGCAGCTGTTGTTCTCTGTAGTTTAAACCCAGCCACAAAACTCCTGAACTTCACTCAAAACAATATTTTCTGTATATAGGGAACACACGATATATAACTATAGTAGCTGAGATAAAGTTATAAATAGGAAGAAGGGTAATATACAAATTTTATGATGATAGTTGGCAACAAGTACTAAAATTCATAAGATTTAGTATTATTCCCTTTTCTAATGTCTCTAGAACACAGCTTAAGCAAACAAACAGATCAATATGGGAGGTGTATAAGGCAGAAGCTGTGAAAGAAGGACATTATCAAATATGTAAACCTACAAATGCTTATATAATAAGTGTGGCCTATTTGGTCTGCCATGGGAGAAGGATCCAGCAACCCACTCCCAAAAAACAATCAGCCATTGAAAACCCTATGAATTGCAGAGAAGCACTAACAGCACTGCTTTGCTTATACATAGGGTCATTATGATTCAGACATTGACTCGACAGCACCTAACAATATTTAGTCTACCATGAAACATTAAAAATTGTTATGTAGTCTAACAATTGATTTCTGATGATTCCCTTAAGGCAGAGTTTTTTTGTTTTTTTGTTTGTTTTTTGTTTTTTTCTGGTACTGGGGTTGAACCCAGGGCCATGTGCTTACATGCTTTGCAAGTGCTGGACCACTGAGTTGCATGCCCAGCCCTTTTTTTTTTTTTTTTTTTTTTTTTTTTTTTTTTTTTTTTTTTTTTTTTTTTTTTACTTTTTTGAGACAGGGTCTCACTAAATTACGCAGACTACCTCTGGTCTCGAATTTGTGATCCTCCTGCCTCTGCCTCCCCAGCTGCTGGGATTACAGGTGTGAGCCACCACACCCGGCTTAAGGCTGAGTTTTTATCAAACCTTTTTTAAAACTAAAAACTAATATGGCTAGGTAGATGTGTGTGTGTGTGTGTGTGTGTGTGTGTGTGTTATATATAACAAAATTTCAGAAACCAATGTTTATATTTTCCATTTTAGTCTCTTTCATTAAAAAGAATTTGATGAAATTCTTTTGACAGATGACAGAATTTGATGAAATGAATAGATATCAAGACCCACTAGTATGTTGCACGTGAAGCTTAAAAACATTGCATTGTAGTTATTGTATATGCATAGAGAGATAAGTTCATGTTTACTTAAGTTCAAGGGTATAGACCTCTGAAAATATGAAACTGAAATGTTGGCTTCAGAACTCCTAATCTACATAAATTTAACTGATAAACACAAAGATGCCTTAACTCTTTAACCAAACAAGAGGCAAAAGTAGAGACAACTTTGCTTAACATTAAACTCTTTGTGTATTTACAGCACCAAATTAGAATTCATGTTATCAAAAGGAAACCATAGCAAATAGATAAGATTTAAAGCCTTGATAAGATGTTTGCTATCTTACGCAAGGGCCACATAGATACTCTAACAGAAAGATAGTATGTTTGAGAGACACACTAGGAAACTTTGCAGTTGTCATAGCAGTAAAGCACTATGGATTCCTCAAGTCTACAAGCCATCAACTTATTAATCAGAAGGCCCTCTTGGTTGATCAGGAGGCTTCATTTCCTGCCACTGAGAAGGAATGCAAGTTCTAAGAGTTGCACTTTCCAGACCATGCTGGCCTTACTCTATCACCAGCTCATCTTAGATTTTTAACAACAAAAGAAGAACTTTCCCCTCAGCAAAACTCCATTTATGAATAGGCTGCAGTCTGCTGTTACAGATATTGCTGGTACTATGATCTCTAAAAGTATCATTTTATTTTTATTTTTTTCAAAGGGCGAATATCATTGCCCTGGGTTTCCATGGTCCAAAACAATCAGCAGCAGTGAAAGACACCTATAAGTGATAAGGAAAAGAAAGCTACACCCAGAAAATATTTTTCTGCATTAGATACTGGGCTTTGAAGCCCACAAAGAGGACATCTGGCTGTTTCTTGCCACCAGCAAGAATTCAAACAGACAATAAATGATAAAACATGGGAAATAGTCTTATGACCTGGTCCTATGAAGTCCTCAAAGACAGATTTGTTCATATATTCCCATTTGCCTACGGACATTTTGATTTATCAGTGACTTGGGTTAATTACTCTCTATAATTTCTAAACTTGACAGCTGAGTTAAAGCCTGAGGAATCCAGAAGGAAATATATCAAAATGCAACAAACACATTAGCCAAGTATTTCTCTTCATCGTCATTGACTTTGACGTATGCACACACTCATACACAAATATATTTTAATGCATATTTGGGGCATGTATGTGCATGGGTCTCAAACAGACTTGGAATCATTAGGGAAAGGAGGTCCCTGGAATGCACTGCTCAGAGCAGCAAATACTCCAATGGGGATTACGGACATATCTTCCAAAGATTTTGAATGATACCAATAACACTTGGGATTTAGCTCAGTTTGTAGAGTGCTGCGCTGCAGTCTCCAAGGTCCCGAGTTCAATTCCCAGCACCGCAAAAATGGGAGAAGGACCTGGCAATCCACTCCCAAGGCAATCCCAAAACAGTCAGCCGTTGAAAACCCTATGAGGGTCGCTATGAGTCGGATACCGACTCGACGGCACCTAACAACAACAACCAATAACACTATTTTCTTAAAATATTTTATTAAATGATGAGAGAAAAGGAGAATTTTTTTGGCTTAAAAATAACTTGCATTTATGGCTACAGGAGCTAGGAAGTAGTTCACTTCTCTTCAGCACTTGATCCTTCTGAAGAATGAACTAGTATTGGAGAAGGAACATTGTTCTCTGCATGCCAGAGAAAACCAGTGTGCTAGTAAACACAAGCCTGCAGCCATAGCACTGTGGTGTCCGATCCTGTCAGATCTTGGAAGCTAAGCAGGGGTCGGGACTGGTTAGTACTTGGATGGGAGACCACCTGGGAACACCAGATGCTGTAGGCTTCAAAGAAGGATCCACCAACCCACTCCCAAAAAACAATCAGCTATTGAAAAACCTATGAATAGCAGAGAAGCACTGACAATAGTGTTTCGCCTATTCTATGGGTCAGATAACAACAGCACCTAACAACAATAAGTAAACACAGAGGCGAGCATTTTTAGCAAATTTCATAAGTTCACACTGCTCAATTAGGTAGAATTTTTAAAAACCATGCTTTGGAAAGAGATTGAGCCCTCACTTGTGGAGTCAAGACTAGTAATTAATGTGAGGTGGTGAAAAAGGGAAGTGTACACTTAAGGGCCTAAATATGGATTTTAGTGATGAATTTGGAAGTACTAGCTATGCAGACAGAATCTGGTGAGCAAAGACTATACAGGAGCCATGGTGGTGAGCTTTTCCATGCACAGAATTGAAGAAACCCTGAACACTCAGCCTGGCTCCTGCAGTCAAACATAGGCAACATGGGAAAGACAAGCTATCATGGGATGGGGATCCAGAGCTGTGGGATTCAGGGACAACCTGGCTCTCTGACCAGCTCAGGTGACCTAAATAAGTCACTTTACCCTCCAGATTGCCTGGTTCCTCACTTGTGAAATAAGTGTTATATCAGCTCTAATATTCCTCTAACTCCACAGTTTTTTAACTCAAAATTTCTGAGCTATGGAATAGATGCCTTCTAGATCAGGATTGTCCAATAAATATATAATGCAAGACACATACATAATTTTAAATGTGTTGTTGCCATATTCAAATATGTAAAAGGAAACAAGAGAAAATTTTAGGTTTTATAATACTTTCATTCAATCCAATATGTCCAAAATGCTATTTCAGCATGAGCCTTTGAAGTCTTGACTATTCATTCAAGTGTTCAATAGACACATAGGGCCAGTGGCTACTGTCTACCATGTTGTATAGTGCAGATCTAAATGACTGTGTAAATTTCAGAGGATGAAGCAGGAGCTACATTTCCCTTTGAACCTTTGAGCAATGGTTCAAGGCCTAGCTCTTCAACAAAATTACTTGTTAGGTGCTGTCGAGTTGGGTCCAACTTATAGCAACCCTCATGGGGTTTTCAGTGGCTGTTGTTTCAGGCTTACCTCAGGAGTGGATTACTGTGTCCTTCTCCCATTTTTGAGGTATTGGGAATTGAACCCAGGACCTCAGAGAGTGTGAAGCAGCACTCTACCAATTGAGCTAAACCCCAGTCTAAAGATGACAAGGTTTTTCAATGGCAGATTGTTTTTTGGGACTGGGCTGCCAGATCCTTCAGCCAAGCCTACAGCATCTGGTGTTCCCAGGCAGTCTCCCATCCAAGGACTAAGCAGGCCCGACCCTGCTTAGCTTCTGAGATCTTATGAGATCAGATACCACAGTAGTATGGCTACAGGCATCAAAGTAACTAGAGGAACTTAATATTTGTGAGCCCACTTTATTTTTGGGGCATAGGTCATGTCCGAGAAAATTTCCTTAGGTAAATAGATGTGCAGCCTGTCCATACCAAGACAGCATTTGAAAATCTCTTCATTGAGCTAATTGAGCCTTCATGCCATTCAGACATGTGTAGGATAAGGGAAGCAATGATCATGTGGTTAGCATTCCCTCTAGGGATTTGTCATAGTTTAACAGTAGAACTATCTTCTGTCTACTATGTGGGCTGGAAGATTTTGATGGTAATCCTGTAACAGCAAAGAGTACTTTCAGTTATTTAAGGTAATTTAACTTTCTAAAGTTAAAATTTATTAAAGATCAATGAGCCGATGTTGCAAAATAAAAGAAGTCAGATTCCATTTTGCCAGGATGTGTCTACCTGGCCACTTGAGGAACTACAACTGGAGTTATACATCTATTATTAAGCTTGCTTCATGTTTGCACAAAGATTGATTGCTTTTCATCTTTCTAGGATTGATTCTCACCTTTGCATATCTTCAACTGAATGGAAAGAGTAGTCAAATGAATTATCAACATGAGGAGTCCCATAAAGCTTTATTTTACTGACATTAGAGTAATGGTATATGTATTAGATGTCTCCCTTTTAGATTTCCAAACTCATTTGAGCCTAAGAAAAAGCTGCTAGGGAATTTTAAGAAAACAGATAAATTGAAATTTCTGAATAAGCCCTACTCAAAATTATCCTAAAAGGAAAGGAAATAAGCTCAAATATAGATGAAGGTACCTGTGGCCTAACTGGAGAAGACGGCTTAAAGGATCAGCTAAATGGGAATAGATGAATAAATAGTAATCTGAGGCCCTACACACACTGGTGCTCAAATTAGAAAAGTGTGAATGTTGGTAAGGGTAAAAGGAAATAGTCACTCTCATAAAATGCTGGTGGGAGTATAACTTGGTATAATACATTGAGAGAGCATTTGGAGGACCAATATGTAATAAATCTTTAACAGGCATGTATAATTGCATCCAACAGTTAAACTCCTTGGAATACATGTACATATATGTGAAACTGTATGCATACAGATATTTAGCATGCTGTTGTTTAAATCAGAAAAATACTGAAAACAACCGAAGTGTCTATTAACAAAAAAAAATGGTTAAATGAATTATAGTTTCTATATGTATACATGTATGTGTATGTATAAATGTATTTATGTGTTGATTAAATGACATTAATAATGTCAAATTTGGGGTAGCTCCATGGGAAGTATATTACATTAAAAAGGCCAATGACAATACAGAAAATTATAATTTTCATATTGCTGTTGTAACAATACAAGTACCACAATTTAAATTTCATTTATATTATAAATAGTGGATGTCATGTTTCTATTCAACGGCAACCTGCTTTTGGGTTAGACCTATTCTGAGTGGCTCTAATAAACAAAAATGAGAAAAATACCATCTTTCTTTGATGTGAGAGAGGAGGTGCTTGAGTTGTCTCCTATTCTGGAAGAGTTCTAACTGAAATTCTTGTTAGAGAAATTCTTGACTTTCAGCAATTCCATGAACTTCCTGGAAAGGACAAGTGTGAAGAAGGGTACTCTGTTTCTGTGTAGCCCGCCCTAAATGTTATCTTTCTTTCTTTCTTTCTTTAAGATAAAGATTACATATCAGGAAATATTACATCCAAACTTTGCCACAGGTATGGGTATATATTTGGAAGCTATCTGACATCTTGATTGTAGAAAGTGATGCAGATAGCTGAGCCAGCCACCACAGTATTCACCTGTAATCCTAGCAACTCAGGAGGCTGAGGATCATGGGTTTAAGGCCAGAGGCAGCCTGAGCATTTTAGTGGGACTCTCCCAAAATTAAAATAAAAACGGGGCCTGGGAGTGTGTTTAGTGTTAGAGCACTTGCCTAGCATGTGCAACACCCTGGGTTTAAACCCTAGTACCAATAAACAAATGACAAACAAACAAACAACAGATCTTGTCATTCACTATCTGAAGCCAGCTTACATCTACTCTTAAACTTTTTGTAAGAATTTCAATACATGGCATATTAGTATGTTCAGATTGATTCTAAGGCTTTTTAAAATTTAAAATAATAACTACCAAATTATTTTACACTGGCCATTAAACTAAACAAAAATAAACATCTCTGTGGACAAGCTCTCACTGAAAGAGAGAAATTATGAAATAAGCCACATATCTATCCAAGTCCCTTTTTGTCACAATGGCAAGTGTCCACTGTTTGGAGCCAGTCAGATCTATGTCCAAATAACGGCCGTATGATTCACTTGTTCTATAACCTCAGTCAAGTTACTTAGCCTCCTCACATTTCAGTTTTCTGGGGAAATTAATGTCTGTCTTTTAAGAGATAAAAAATATAAAGTGTTAGACACAATGCCAAGCAGGATAAATGTTAAATGGTAGCTATTATTATTATTAAAACAAATTTATTTAAATACCTTACTGAGAAACATTCATAAGATTTTCTGGAAAATTAAGAACATCCTCATGAAGAAAGATATTTATTCCAAGCAACTATCCATGACATAAACAGATTTATTTGGAAGACTACAAAGGAAAATATCCCTAAATTTTCCACCCAATATTACCTAACACTGACACACGTACAATTCTACCACCACCACCACTCATAATAGTCATCTCATTTCTCCACAGAAAAAGTAGGACATAAAGTTCCTTCTGAACCACAACTTAGAGGTCAACACCAGTTCATTTGGAAAAATAGCCACCAGTGTTTATATACACACACCCACACACATACACATGTCCATGTGCACACAATCACACACATAAACACACATTCACTAGTATGTACATCTAAACTATGAATTAGTAAAAACTTTGATTTTTGTACTTAGATAAAATAAATGAATGACGCATTGAGAAAACCTAACCACTTATGATGACCATACGACTCATGCCTCTTGTTCCCCTAAACGGTTCCTGATAGACTTGTCTGATGAACACATTCCATAGTGTATGGAATTCATATTGCCATATGATATGGGCGAGGAGAGAGAGACAGATGGGGGGGAGGGGAGGACGAAGAGAGAGGAGGAGGAGGAAGAGAAGAGGCAGGAAGAGGAGAGAAAGGAAGATATCATTGATATCATGTAAGGGGCATATGTGTGGGCTGGGCTGTCAAGATGAGTTGGTATGGGGAAGCCAATTTTTTGCCATTCCAGAGCTCACCCAGACTTACCCTAAGGTGGTATTGCAAAATGGGTAATGATTTCTCTGCCAGGCATATTAGTGGAATGAGGAAAGTCCCAGACTTGATGAATGTTTTCTTCTTGGCCCTCATTTCTTTAGTACAAACATCTGAGGTTGTGGTGGTTTTCATTGTGCTCCTCAAAGCATCCCAAAGTTCCTGCTTTTTTATTTCTCAATTCCTTGGTGTTTACTACCTAGCTCAAGAGCTACTGATCAGTGTTCCATTCAGCACTAAGTCTGTGGAGTTTAAGTCCTTTGGCCTTTCAGAACCACCATTCCCAGCATAGCTATCTCCATGTAGAGTGTGGAAATTAGGATCAATAACTAATGCAATTTTAGCATCAAATTGAGAGATTCTTCTAGAGCAGGTATTTAATCATTTGAGGCAGGACTATGTCTGGGGACACTTTCCAGAGAAAAAATGGTTCTGAACAGTCATTTCAGTTGAACTGGTCCTTAGACACAGAAACAGGGTAAGTTAAGGTCCTAAAGGACTGGTTGTGCCAAGGAAGCTATGTGTTTAAATAGATAATAGTTGATTAGCTGGAAGAAACAGTTAGGTACCATTCTGGATTGATACTTATTCCACAATTCCAGGAATGTATAAACAACTAAACTCGAGAAATATTATTTTCCAGGGGTTGTGACACACACTTGTAATGCCAGAACTTGAGAGGCTAAGGCAGGAGAATCATGAGTTTGATGCTAGCCTGAGCTACCTAGCAAGATCTTGTCTCAAAAGAAAGAGAAGGACAAGAAAGAGGAGGCAGAGGAGGAAAAGGAGGATGGGAGGAGGAGGGGGGGGAGGAGGAGGAGAGAAATAAACCTTATAGGTAGACATCTAGTATGACTCTTTCATTTTATATATTTTTATTTGGAATTGAAGTCTGGAGATTTTAAATAACTTTTCCAAAGTGATGAGAAGAGACTTAAATGAACTTTGTTTACAGTCCAGTGGAAACCCAGTGTAACCAAGGAGGTTACACAAATCAATGATGGGACTTCAGGTTCCCATAAATTAGAGTACCACTGTGGAGCAAGAGAATTACTAGAAAGGTGTAAGATAACAATGGAAAAGACAACTCTCTGTTCAACTGGCATCAGGATGGACATTCCTTAAACCTCTATCATTGTTCATAGCTCACCAGAAGCTTTCTGATAATAAAATCAAATTCCTAAATTCCCTCAGATTAGAACTCAAGTACCCTGATAACAGAGAAGACTATTCTAATGAACAAATTATTTGAATCAAACTGATAAAATTGGGTTTCTAAAATTATATGTAGGCTAGGGATTAGCTCACTTGGTAGAGTGCTGCTTTGCACTCTCTGAGGACCAAGGTTTGATCCTCAACACCACAGAAAGGAGAGAAGGACATGGCAATTCACTCCCAAGGCGATCCCAAAACAATCACCCATTGAAAATCTTGTGAGGATGGATATGATTCAGACCCAACTAGAAGGTACCTAACAAAAACAAACAAAATTATATACTGAAGTATGCTAGACTCATGATACACAATCCAAGAGGGCTGATAGCCTTCATTCTTTTTCCTTTCTTTTTACTTTGTAGAACATTACTAAACATTTCAATATGTCTGTAGGTATTTTATAATGATGTAAAATAATGAATTTATTAATAAATAAAAATAATGTAATATAATAGAATGTGGTTGTGATATGTTTAGCCAATAATATATAATATTATGATGAGCTATAAAAATGGTTCTTAGAAATATAAATGTTAGGAAGGTTGTCAGCTTTTTAGCACATTTCTTAAATAAAAAGTGAAAGTTTTAAGACGTGAAGGGGAAGTATTGGATTCATTTTTTATCTGCATGAATAGCAGAGAATCACTGACAATAGTGCTGGAGAGAGTGTCTCGTTCTGTTGTACATAGGGTCACTATGAGTCAGATCCAACTCCGTGGCACCTAACACTACCATGACCACCACCACCACCATATTGAAAGGGCTGGGGGCTAGCTCAGTTAGTAGAGTCCCATTCTGCTTTCTCTGAAGCTCTAGGGTTTGATCCCTAGTACTACAAAAAATGGGAGAAGGACCTGGCAGCCCAATCCTGAAACAATCCTGAAGTAATCAGGCATCAAAAACCCCTATGAGTAGCAGAGAAGCACTGGCATACTGCTGGGCATGGCACAGTGTTGGAGAGTGTTTCTTCTGTTGTACATAGAGTCACTTGACAGCACCTAACAACAGCAACAACATACTGAAATAGATCCTTTGTTTTTCTCACAGATACCAGCAAGAGTTACTCCACTGCTGCCAAGAGATATGGGTATGGGCTAGCCAAACTGAACTAGATGAACATTCTGCTAAAATGAGGGTTCTGAGACTGGAGATTTAGCAGGAAGAAAGCATCACATCTCCTTTATAGGGAAGTTTATAACCGTGTTCATTATTTGGAAGAAATGAGAAAGGTGGACAAAGAACCAAATTCTTGCTTAATCACAACAAATGTTCTGTTAAACACTATATAAAAATCAACTATAGTATCAACATATTGGTTGATTTGGGTAATTTTAAACAAATGAACACTCTTCTCTAAGACTAATTTTTATGTAAAATAATATGATGTAGAGCAGAAACTGGAATTTTCATGAAAAAGAGGGACTTTCAGCATCCCCCACCCTGCCCTTTCTTTCCTAGTCAGAAGATATGCCAGGAAAATCTTCATAATTGAATAGTCTATGTTCATCATGTCTAAAGTCATGGAAAACACCTATAAACTTTTTTTTCCTTTCTTGGAGGAAGATTATACCATAGTGTATATGATTAGTGAAAATGTATATGTGGGATACAACTTCATCTTTGAGAATAAACAATGAGGACTTGATTAAAATTTAAAGAGCCATATCTTTTGCTGTTTAAGGAACAGTTGTGAATGTCATAATCACCAAATGAATACAACCCAATGCTTGACTGACTGGGTTCTTGGCTCCCTAAGAAAATAGATAATTGTGTCAGTCTTTATATTATTAATAGGCTGTTAATGGTCCCACTTAATACTTTTCTTTGAGAAAATTTGGTAGAATGTCATGATGCTGCAAATTCTAAATTTTATTTTCAAGTTCGTTTACTCATAGCAGAGCATGTATGATTTTATAATATGAAAAAGAGATAAAATTTCTTTTCTCTAGAGTGGATTCTGAAGTAATCATACTTCTTCATAAGGAGTTTATTGCCTCAAAAGTTAGAGCATAAAAGTTTTCTACTCTGTGGGGAAGTATGTAAGTCCCAGAATAATGTAGATCCATGCTATAATGATGTTTATACTATTCCTCAACCATATCCTCTTGAAGAGTTTTTATTGAAGCATATAGAATGTCTTCATTGGTTTTCATGCTGGGATTTAGCTCAGTTGGTAGAGCGCTGTGCTGCAGTCTCTGAGGTCCCAAGTTCAATTCCCAGCACCACAAAAATGGGAGAAGGGCCTGGCAATCCACTCCCAAGGCAATCCCGAAACAGTCAGCCATTGAAAACCCTATGAGGGTCGCTAGAAGTCAGATACCGACTCGACGGCACCTAACAACAACAACAACAACATTAGTTTTCAGTTGTCTTACTATCCTGTTGTTGTTGTTAGGTGCCGTCAAGTCGGTATCCGACTCATAGCGACCCTCTGTACAATAGGGGAAACACTATTGTCAGTGCTTCTCTGCTGTTCATAGGGTTTTCAATGGCAGATTGATTTTTGGGAGGGGGTTGCTAGGTCCTTCTCCCAAGCCTACAGCATCTGGTGTTCTCAGGTGGCTCCCATCCAGGTACTAACCAGGTCCGACCCTGCTTAGCTTCCGAGATCTGACAGGATTGGACGCCACAGGGCTACCGCTGCAGGCTTACTATCCTATTCTCTTACAATTCAAATCACTTTGAAATAGAGGAAAAATAAAATGTAAAATTTGAAAATGAAACTTAAATGTGGGCTAACTATTCTCTTAAAGTTACACGGTCAGGCTTCTAAACACTATTAAAGGGAAAAGTGTATTTAGGTAATTTTTTAAAAATATGCATATAAGCATGAAACAGAACTAGTATATGATACATTTGCTTTGAGATATTGGACATGAAGCTTTTGGTTATTGCCAAGTTAGGAGGCTGACAAATTGTCTCTTTAAAAAACAAACAGAAAGCTGGATAAAATTGGCAAAACAATAATTTTAGCAATCTTAAACTGAAGACGGATGATAATCTAAGAAGTGTTTACCCTGGATAAACTGCTGAACTTTGGGTAAGAATAGTGAGAATCTGTGGTATTCTAGCCTAAAGGTATTCAGAATCTTCTCTATCCCTCCCTTAACCTCCTTGACCTCAGTAAGAGTGAAGGTTTTGCTGAGGTAGGGCAGGCCATATACACTGGCTGTAGTCACCGCTGGGCCATATTTTTGGCTGTGTATATGTAGATACTGAAGAAAGCCAAAGCTACTCATCCATTCCTGTTCAACTGTGGAGCTGTGTGCATGCACATGGAAGATAAGAAAAGGCCCAGTGAAAAGTAAAAGCTAGAGATGGATAGGTTTGTAAGGAGCCTGAGCTTGGAATAAGCTACCCTATGCACACAGAGATCTATTAACATAGGACAGAGGTCTTACTGGCTCAGCAGAGGACAAAAATCTTATTGGCTCAAAGTGTTTGAGCACAAGCTCTGTCCAATCACTAAGTCATAAAGACATGGGAGAAATCCTTTGGAATCCAGGTGAGAAATATGTATGTGTGCATGCATGTGCGCATGTGTGTATGTGTAGATATAGCACAGATACACACATATATATGTATAGCTATGTTATTGTTGTTCGGTACTGTGAAGTCCATATCCGACCCATAGCAACCCTACATACGACAGGTGAAACACTATTGTCAGTGCTTCTCTGTTATTCATAGGGTTTTCAATGGCCAATTTTTGGGAGTGGGTTGTTGGGTCCTTCTCCCAAGCCTGCAGTGTCTGGTGTTCCCCGGCAGGCTCCCATCCAAGTACTAACCAGACCCGATTCTGCTTACCTTCTGAGATCTGACGGGATCAGATACCACAGTGCTACACACAACTGCAGGCTGTATAGCTATAGTGTATATATATTTCATGTTTAGTCTCCTCTCTCTCTCTCTCTCTCTCTCTCTCTCTCCCCCCTCCCTTTCTCTTTCTCTCTCTTTCTCTCTGTTATGTGTGTTTTAACAAACCAGATATAGCATATGCAAATGGCAGGGGAGACAAACTTCACAAATTTTGCCCAAGTAAGTTACTAAACAAAAAACCAAACCAAACCAAACAAAACAAAACAAAATGAAACCTCAGCAACAATAATAACTTCCGGAAAGTTAAAAAAGAATCAGAATCCAGACTCACAACAATGTATTATCTAATATATCTAGTTCTTAACAAAATAATTATGATATGTGCAAAGAAAAAAGAATATGTGGTCCATATTTAAGAAAAAATCATTCAATAGAAACAATCTCTACTTGCCCCACAAATATTGGATTTTACAAAGCATCTCTTTTAAAAGCAACTGTTTAGTTCAAGGAACTAAAGAAAATTATATTTAAAGAATTAAATGAAAGTATGACAGCAATGAAATAAGAAATAGAAATCTTCAGTAAGGGAACAGAAATTAGATAAAAGAACCAAATGCACATTTTGAATTTAAAAACAAATGTAAAAACTTACCAGAAGGGCTCAATAGCAGATTCAAGATGGCAGAAGAAAGAATTAATAAACTCAGAAACACACTAGTAGAAATTATACAAATTGGAGAACAGAGAAACCTGTGGGACATCAAGTGTGCCAATATATACAGAGTGGAAGTGTGAGAGGAATTTGAGAGGGGAGAGAAAACATACTGGAAAAAGAGATCACTGAAAACTTATCAAATTTGATTTGAAACACTGATCTTCACATCTAAAAAGCTCAAAGAACCACAAGTAGATAAGCCTTCCACCTGAAAATCTCCCCATGGCATTCTGTGGATGTGTGCTCTCATACGTCCCCTCATCTTCCTTGTCTGTTCCTCCCTTGTATACTTTCCTTCCACAAATGGAGGGAAAATTTTTCTCAGCATGTTTTAAAATGTCACATAACTCAAATCTTTCTACATTCCACAATCTCATGTAGAAATTGCTCCCACTTTCATAGACCATCAGTAATCTAGCTTCTGTATTTCCATTGCCTGATTAAGTATCTCTTCATGAATATTTTGCTAGCATTCCTAAATGCATTATGGGTATTCTTCTTCTAGTGTTCCTGTCTTCTACAACAGTATTAGCACCAAGAGTGAGCAATAGGCAACTCAAACCTCAATTGCCTTTGACATTTCCTTCTTCCTTAACTTCACTCCATTGCCAAATTTGGACAACTCTACTGGCAATTGTGTCCTTCCTGTCCACTTCTACTGATATTTCCCTAATTCAGGATTTCATTACGTTTTACTCACCTGGATTGATCCTATAGCAATGATTGGCTTTCATGACCCTCTCCTCTTTTTTTTTTCACCCAAAACATAGTAGTCAGATTAACACCCCCAAAGAATAGCTCTAATTGTGTCAGTGTTAAAACATTAACAACAAGATTTGATAGTTTCCTATGGCTCATAAAATAAAATGTGATTTTCCCAGCAGAACATTCTTTTCCAAACTCCATTTACCACTTCCCTTCACCAACCCAAATTCCAATTGTGAAAGAAATTTGGAGGCTTCTTTCAATTCGACTGAAGTAAACTATGAAGGATAAAAAGAGAAAGAAAAGAAACCGGAAAAAAAAAAGGCTATTACTTGTGGGTGGGTACATGTTCCCTGACAACTTGTAAATGTTTTAAGAATTAATACTACGTAAGTTTTTGGAAGCACAGAGTGGCCACATCAGCTATGGGAGATGAAAAGTTCAGGACACATGTCATGGAATCTGGTGAGCAGATGGACAGGACTGGGATAGAGGAGCTCCCACCCTGGACATTTTGGCCAGTTATAGACAAAAGGACAAACTGATTTATCTACTGAACAGGAGCATGTTACCAGTAAATAGATGCAGATGAACAGAGCTTCCACCACAGTGCATGAAACAAAGATTAAAGCAAACATTTCTGGAATACTCAGTTTTGTTGCCTAGAGTCATAGAGGTACTTGTAGTTCCTGGTCGACCTGGGCAAGCCCTGAGGTGTACGGAGACCCTTGACAACGGGAAGCTAGAGAATCTTGATTAGCTCGCATGAGCCTGCTTTGTTTTTACAAATATGCTATTGCCTGTACAGTGCTTTGGTGGAAAATGGAAAGTGCTTCGTATCACTCTACAGCTATGTGAATGGAATAAGCTTGATTTTGCAAATTAAGTAACAAAAACTCTGCTGCTGGATGGGTGTAGGTCAAATTGTTTAGCTAAGCCTTCCTCTCTTTCTCTACTAAAGCCAAAAGTAGTTTTTGGTTCAGTCTATGAATTGTAATGAATTCTGAACTTGTAAGATCTAAATTTAAAACATTTCATGATGAAAGGATGCATACTAATTAAAGATAAATAGCGCCAAAACAGAAAAGCTAATCAAAACACCAAATAGAAATGTGAATAACAAAGCTCTCATTAAAATGAAGAACTCATGAAGTTTCTTCTCCATGATTGTTGTCCTTTCTCTTTCTCACTATTTTGCTGTCTCGTTCTTTTGGTTTTGCGAGATGAGATTTCATAGCCCAGGCTGGCCTTGAACTCATGATCCTTCTGCCTCTGCCTTTCCAGTGCTGAGATTACAGGCAAACGCCACCATGCCTAGCATGTTATTTTTTCTCTTACTAAATAGAAAAAAAGGTAACTGTAAATTTCTACTATAGTTGCTGAAGATATAATCTCCATAATTATATACCAAGTTTCACAATATTCTCCCAAAACTGCCAAGAGCATTATTGAATGTCAGAATAAAAAGTCTAAATAAATTACAATATACCCAATTTATATTCATTGTCCTAAAGACATTTCTAAAATGCCAAGTCTCACAGGATAGTTTTGGAAACTAATAGTCATAAAAAGTGTATAAAACCATTTTACTGGGCTATACCTAAAATCTAGTCTTCATCAAAACATAACTTTTCTAAATCTTCAGCTCTTATTTGACTGATGGTTATCTGTAATCACCAGTAGTACCAATGTTCTTCAATTTATCCTAAGCCATTCTGCAAGTAGAGCAGTTTTAATTTTAAATGATGAATAAGGATTCTAATGATTTTTAGTAAAATTTGGCTAAAGCAAATCCTGTACAAAGTAGCATTTCTTATATATGTTCTTATATATTCTTCATATGTAGGAGCTACTGGAGCATGGTGGTAAGGAGGTGAGTTCTGGAGTCAGAGTCTCAGAATTATGTACCAGCTCTGCCACCTGAGTAAGAGCTATGACATTGAATAAATATTGATTACTATCTGTACCTCAGTTTTCTTATCTGTAAAATAGAGGCAATGATACTACTTAACAAACAACTCATTTAAAAATAGGTAAACATGGGCATTATCAGTAAATCACAAACTTTAGTTAGTCTCATCATAGTCATGCTGTTGTTTTTTTTTTGCTCTGTCTTTAATCATGAAATACAGTCTTATATACATGTCTGATTTAATAAAATTATTATTTAATACGACTGTTGAAAACTCAATTTGCTAAGGTTAATATTTTTTGCAACAAAGACAATGAACTTAGTCTAAAATGCATAGTCAGATGTTTTGAACACAATATAATTAACTGAATTTGATGTTTTTTTCTTTAAAACATGCATGCAAAACACATCAGACCACATGTTGCTCAGGTAGTGGCATTATGGCATGAGTTTAAAAATAATGCTTATTTTTAACACAACTTTTAGAAATTATAACTGTTGTATGCTAATGAGCAAGATTTCTGTTAGAATTATGGTAACTGTCTCATTATTTAATAGGCTGTAGGTTTTTATATAGTCTGCAGCCATACCATCTGATCCCATCTGATCTTGGAAGCTGAGCAGGGTTGGGACTGGTTAGTCCTTGGATGGGAGACTGCCTGGCAATACCAGGTGCTATAGGCTTTGGCAACCCACTTCTGAAACAATCAACCATTGAAAACACTATGAATAGCAGAAAAGCACTGCTAGATATAGTGGTTGGCATGGCACAGTATCTAATAGTGTTTTTTTTTTTTTTCTGTTGTACATAGAATTGCTATGAGTTGGACTGAACTCGATGGCACCTAACAACAACAAGGCTTGTGTATCATTCTTTCATTCAACTGCTTAGATTCTCTCTAGGTCATGATAAACCTCTGCAGTAGAAATGTATTTTCTGTTAATATACTGCAAGATGTATATTTAAAAATTCTTCTAAAACAGAAGCTTATTTACAGTATACTTAACTATTGTCAAAATAAAATTTTTCCTGGATTTTAAAGGAGTTAGCATCTGACTACAAATGTACAGTGGGAACACTAATATGCTAAGCATAATTCTGAGAGAGATGCTTATGATTAAATATTGTTAAATAAAGTTTATAGGAGGCCATTCTTTTGGACTAGCCTCTTGGTCTAGACCCCAGGAGACCACATCAAGTCCAAATGGAGTCATCCAAGTTAAGTACCACATAATCAAACTGAAACTTTAAGAAAGCAGATAGATCCCTAAACAGACCAGTTTTTGTTAAAGATAGGAGATTCATAGCAACCAATCAGGAAGAACCCAGTCTTCAGAAGTCAGCATTAGAAGGACACCTCCAATGCTTTAATCCATATAGGAAAGTGACCGGATGTTAACCAATTTGCTTTTATGTTATCATTCTGGTTCCTTGTTGCCACCTTACAAAAACCAACCATTCTGTCTTGCCCAGTGAACACCCATTCCGTTTTGTAGAATGAAGTATTGTCACAAATAAAAGTATTGTCACAAATAAAAGCCAACTCTATCTTTAAACTAAATTTGTCATAATTTTGTCTTTTGACAGTAGGATCAAGTAGAAGAAAAAAAATAAAACAATACTTTCCACAAAGAGAAACTTACTATCTGGATACAGTTTGTGACATTTGGGCAGTGTGTGAATTAAGTGACCAATAGGAAGTAGAATTATTTGTAAATCAGTTCAAATGGAAAAATAACTAAAATCCTTTATCCTTCAGAATATGATTTGGCTTTAATTCCTCTTGAAACTAACAGAGTGATTCCAAGCTTTTTCTCAGTGGATTAAAATAGGGATTAGCCCACTCAGAGTCAAGATGGATAAAAGCTTTTGGATAAAATCCCATTTATTCATTCAACAGACAATTGTATGATATACTGAAGATTCAAAGTCACAAAGATTAAGAGCTTGTCCTCAAGAATGTTAGAATCTATGAGTGGTAGAAAATGTGTATACAGTTTAGTACAACAATGTTGACTAAGTCAAATACAATACATTAAAATAAGACAGCTAAGATAGAAACAACATAGCAAAGAATAGATCTTCTTTCCCGGATAGCAATGTTTTGTAAATTGCATTGCTTTACCTCTAGATAAGGAACAATGATATCAAGTAATGTAATTAGAGTGATATTTTTAAATTTATAGAAAGAGAATTTACATACATTTTGCTCAGTTGGTAGACTGCTGCTCTGAGCTAATTCTATGGGTTCAATCACCACAAAAAATGGGAGAAGAACCTAGCAGCCCACTCAATCCTGTAACAATCAGCCATTGAAAATCCTATGAACAGCATAGAAGCCCTGATATAGGGCCGGGTAGGGCACAGTGTTGAGTAGTGTTTCGTTCTGTTGTACATAGGGTCTCTATGGGTCAGATCCGACTCAACAGGTCCAACAAGAATATACATATTTATAAAATAAAATAGGATATATTTTTAAAGAATGCTATTACATATGATGGGCTGGGATTTAGCTCAGTTGGTAGAGTGCTGCTCTGCAGTCTCTGAGGTCCCGAGTTCGGCTCCCAGCACCACAAAATGTGAGAAGGATGTGGCAATGCACTCCCAAGGCAATCCCGAAACAGTCAGCCATTGAAAACCCTGTGAGGGTCGCTAGGAGTCGGGCTCGACTTGACGGCACCTAACAACAACAACAACAACAACAACAACAACAACAACAACAATTACACATGATGAAAAAATAGGAGTTGGGAATGAGAAGGCTTAAGTGCTGGTTCTTCCACTTAGTAGATCATGAATTCATTAAAGATTTTAACTTTCCTAAGGCTCTCTTTCCTTATCTATAAACTAGGAATGGTATGTATCATGAAGAGCAGCTGAGACACATCAAAGGTCCCTGCTTGTCACTATAATGAATGAATTGATATAAGTATATGTTAATTCTGTTCTCTTTATTGACAATTTAACCTGAAAAAGAGAGTGCACCAATTTTCATTCTCATTGGCAGTAAATGGGAATTTCTGTTACCCTACATCCTTACTCATAGTTAGAATCTTCAGTATTTTTAATTTTATTCTGGGGGTAGAAATCTGGTGGTATTTAGCTGTGGCTTTAATTTGCAATTCCCTGATTACTAAAAAAATTGCATGTGTTTTCTTATATTTTTGGCAATTGGAGTGTGTGTATTTATGTGTGTGTGTGTGTGTGTGTGTGTGAAATGCCTACTTGTCTCTTTTTCATTTTTCATTTTGTTAACATAATGATTTTTACCTGTAGCTTATATGTACACTAGATACAATACTGGTGTATGTACTATATTCTTCTACCCTATAGCTTGATTTCTTTTGACAATTAGAAGTGTCCTTTGATAAGCCAGAAGTTCTTAATTTTAACACACTTTAAATTATCAGTCCTTTCCTTTGTTGTTGGTACTTTTTGTGGTCTGGCCAACATATGGACATATCATTTATTTTAAAGGCGTATCTTTTTCTGAACTTTGAATTGTTCTACTGACAATTTTGTCTATTTTTACCTCAATACTATAGTATCTTAATTATTATTATTATGTTGTTGTTGTTGTTAGGTGCCGACTCATAGTGACCCTATGTACAGCAGATCGAAACACTTGCCGATTCTGTGCCAGGCAAACCATCTTATTTATGTTTAAGCCCATTGTTGCAGACACTGTGTCAATCCATCTGGTGGAGGGTTTTCCTCTTTTGCGTTGACCTGCCACTCTTCGAAACATGATGTCCTTCTCCAGGGATTGTTCTCTCCTGACTACATGTCCGAAATATGTAAGACGCAGTTTGGCCATTTTTGCTTCCAAGGAGCACTCTGGTTGTACTTCTTCTAGGACAGATCTGTTGGTTCTTTTGGCAGTCCATGGTATATTCAATAGACGTCTCCAGCACCACAATTCAAAAGCATCAATTCTTTTT